>SNVD02013353.1:600000-777022 GCA_013180625.2 Boswellia sacra | reverse complement strand
CATTTCTAAAAGTGCTCTAAACTTGTGCAAGACAATGATGTACGTTAGGTATTATGCGATTCAAGTCAAGACAGGTTATAAAATGACATTTCAAAATATGCAGCATGGATATATATGCATGTAAAACTCTCAAATTTGACACATGGGGACATAATTTCGGTGGGAGTTGCTCGATGTAGATTTATCGCCCCAAGATTTGAAAAAATGAGATATGCTTTCGGCGAGGTTTAACAAAACATACACACTTGTCTCCCACGTGAAGCATGGAAAATGGAGATACACTTTCAGCGGAGGTTGACAAAACCTCCACACTTGTCTCCCACGTGTACTTATGCCATAGGGTAGTCATATGGTTTGTCAAAAAGAAAACTTGAAATTAAAACAATCAAAATCAACAAGCAACAACAACACAAAAACAACATTGATAATCAGATCAAACGAAACAAGAAGAAAATAAAATTCGACAACAACAACCCACATTCAAATATACAAGTAGTTGTGATTGTGGCTCACATCTTCCTCTGGTTTTACGTCCAGTAACGGCTGAAACGCCTTCTATGAGTCGGGGATTTGCTTCCCATCCAGTTTTCTTATAAACTGGCAAACAGGGTCGTTTTTAGTCAGATTCCCTAAACTATAACACTGCAATTCATCACGAAATTGTGTCCATAAATTAAGCAATTCACGCTGAACAAGTCCACAAGAATGTGACTCGAGAATTAACAAAACATTATCCAGCGACTCATTACTCAAACCATTCTTAATAAACAAAAGTTTATCTTCTCTGTTCGTAGACACAAAACCTAATGAACGACAAGTCTGGTAACAATTCCATCTAGCACATTTATAACATACTTGTAACCTTTTTGCTCTTCGCCTCTTGGCGTAGTAGCTCTTTCCTAGACCAGGCTGGTATTTTGCGAGATTAATATCAGCTCCCGACACTCTTACCATTGGCTTTCGATAAGCCATACGGATATCCGGTCAGGAACTTGAGGAGCATCAAACGCCCAAAAAGTCTACGCTCATGCCACGTACTTTTATAAATTTTTAAAAAACACCAGCATTATTTGAGGAAGTGAAGGAAAATATTTACGAAGGTTCGACAGAAAGATATCGGCATCCAGTGAAGAGAAGAAAAGGAGAGATATTACCGATAATGCGATTGAGTCTGTTCTTCTCCAAGATATGCACGTTTCAAACTTTCGGGCAATGGTTTCAGCTCCCCTTTGGATATTTCCTCAAGCTGTTGCACAAATAAATTCGAAGTACGAAATAATCACATTAAACAAAAGTGAACATACAAAAGAAAAACAGAAGAGTAGAAAACGAGAACTAAAGACACTAGAAAAGGATAGGATATGTAACACCACAATAACCGACGAACAAAAGTCAAAAACAAGTAGAAAAAAATATAAAAACAAATAAGACAGATGGCAAAGAGAGATAAAACCTGATCAATTTGATGGCCTACGAAAGGAATCTCCTCGAGACACAAAAATCGATCATTATTACCTTATTTTATTTTCCTTTTCTTTTTTTTTAATTTATTTTGTAAAAACATTGGGTTGCCTCCCAATAAGCGCTTGGTTTAACGTCCTCAGCCCGACGTTGGTTCCATCATGGGAGGATCCAATCTCCGCTGTGCTTCTCTAGTGGGCTTGGACCCTTCTTCCAACAAGAAATGGTGTAAGCATATGGCTAGGCCTTGGATGTTAGCAATCGTCCCCTTAATAGCTGTTTTGTGAACTCTAAATACTCGGACGCGTTTCTCTTCTTGTAGTGGTACAAGGCCCATTTCTATTGTAACTAGCAAAGGATCTTTGTTACCCGAAAACACATGCCTCAAATAATCTGGAAGTAGCTTAAGCTCCAAGGTATTGGCTTTCATCACAGAAGGAAGAAGTTTCTCATTAGATAAAGGCAATTCAATGTACGAAACATCATACCTGTTTGTGATTATAGCTATAGTCTCATCTAAGCATGCCATAGCTTCCTCCATTTCTTTGGACACTTGTATCAACCTTCTTGGTTCTTTGGAATTTTCTGTCCCTATGTGCTCACTCATTACCTCGAAAATACTGAAACGGATCACTTTGCCATCAAACTCCATGGTGAAAGTGCCATAATGATCATCAATCGTGATTCTAGCAGTTTTTGAGAATGGTCTCCCTAAAAGAATCGGTGTTGGATTAGGAGATGTCTCATCCTCTATTTTAAGGACATAGAAGTCTGCTGGGAAAACCAATTGATTCACCTGCACAAGCACATCTTCCACAACTCTTTTGTGATATGCATTAAAATGATCAACAAACTGAATGGTAATACCAGTTTTCACAAAAGGTCCAAGATTTAAAGAAGCATAAATAGAATATGGCATGACATTAATAGATGCTCCTAAATCTAACATAGCTCTTTCAAACTTGGTATTACCAATGGTGTATGGGATGGTGGACGTACCTGGATCTTTGCATTTCGGAGGAATTTTTCTTTGCAATACAGCTGAAACATTTTCACCCACACTTACTTTCCTCAATTTCCCTTCTAACTCATTCTCCATTGTGTTGGTGCAAATAAAACGTCCTTGAAGAAATTTTGTAACACAAGGTACTGTGGCTGTGCCGATAGCAGCCAAAGTGGTATATTTACCTCGATTTGTGGGAAAAGTTTCTATTCTTGTTCCTCTTCTTTGATTTTACAAATCTACTAGGAGGTGGTGGAGGAGTCAACATAAAAGGGAATTTGAGTTTAAGATCTACCTTAGAAGATGATTATGTTGTTCCTGGTGGAAGTTGTGTCATCTCTCTTCATTTTGTGTTTTCTTTGTCAGGTTTTGGATACTTGCCCCAGTTTCCATTTGCTCTCCATTTTGAATTTGCTCTCCACTTCGCAAAGTTATCGCACAAGCATTCTCTCTTGGATTGATCACCGTTTGACAAGATAATTTTTCTGAGCATTGGCCCTCGAATTTGCTCATACTAGTAGCCAATTGTCCCATTTGATTTGCGAGATTTTGGATACTTGCCCCAGTTTTCTTGCTGGAATTGCATTGTGTTAGTGGCAAGTGCATTAACAATATCCTGGAGTGACATACCTGAGTTTTCTGAAGCTGGTTGTGGTGCTGGTTGTGGCATTGGTGGTGGTTGCATTTGAAATGGTTTGCTACACTCTAGGTTGATTAAAACCTTGTGGCCGATTTGGTATGGCATTTGGGGCGATTGGTTGATGATTCCAGTAATTAAAATTAGGGTGATCTCCCTATCCGGCATTGTAAGTATTAGAGAAGGGATCATACCATTGCCTTGGTTGTCCTGGAAATCCAGCCATGGCATTGGCCCGTTCCATATATTCTTCCTGTAAAGTTGGATACATGTGGATTGGATGCTCCATGGTAGAATATATCCCACATGCATAAGATTTCTGCATATCTCCTGCAGCCATGTTTTCCACAAGAGAAGTTAGCTCAGAAAGTTGTTGTTCAATGTTCTGAGTGCTTACCTCATTTACACTCCAATGTAATTGTGGCTCAAATTGGCTACTGAATTGATAGAAGTTTACTGCCATGTTATCTAAACACAAACAATCAGAAAAGAAAAACAAAGAAAATATGAATCAACAATGAAAACAAAATAACAAATCGATTAGAAAATCAATCCCCGGCAACGGCGCCAAAAACTTGATGCGTTCGAAACTAGCAAGTATACTAGTCGCACAAGTAATAAAGTGATAAGTAAGATATCGTTCCCACGAGGATTGATTCTAATTGAATTTGTTATTTCCACAACAATAAACTAAACAGGGGGGATTTTTGTTGAATGCTTTACTAAATGAAATAAGAATGCAAGTAAAGAATAACAAAACAGAAAGTAAATTTGAATGAAAAATCAATGGGAGAAAGCTGGTTAAGGGATCCTTCTCTACCACAAGATATGGATTTGCGAATTAATCGTAGAATTGTCATCCAATTACAGCATTGAAGTTATCAACCGTAGATAACAACAAGCTCTATTACCCCAATCTTTCCTTACTTTGTTGTTAAATAAAACAAGCTCTTTATTTAATCTCTATCCATTAAACAACCTAGAACAAGCTCTCTAAATTTAATTCAATGGATGCATTATGATAAGAAAGATAGGTTGATCTAAGCAATAAACACACAAGCTCGGATTATTTAACTTAGGTTATATTCTCCAATTGTAATCTCTGATCACAATTTTGCTACTAATGATTAGAAATTCAAGACAATTACGGATCAAGATTTCTAGTCTAGCAATAAATCACAACCAGATTATATTCAGTTGGCCACTCAAATACAATCAGCAAGCAATCATAAGCATTAAATATGGGAGAATACAAGCAACTTCAATTAGAGAATTGGATAACAATTCCTTACACAATCAACTTACAAAAACCATATCAGGGGCTTTGAAATCACCCTCAACCAATTCAGATTCAGTTACACATGTTTAAGAACGTGGTAAATACAATACAACATGGAGACATTCCAGAAAATGAAAGGGAAGGGAAAAACTTAGCAAATTTGATGTAATTCTCTTTGGATTGTAGTTCTTCCTCTTTCCAAGCTTCCTTTCTCCTTCAAGAACTCCAAGAGATGAAAGAATTCCAGAGCTGCAGCCTCCACCACGTTCTCCCCTCTTCAAGTTATGAAAATAAAACCCTAAAATGTGTTTAAATACTCTGCTACAGTAACGTGCTACAGTGTCCCGTATTATACATGCTACAGTGATGTGTGGAATTACATTTCTACACTTCTCACACTGTTTTGATTACAACTTTCGGTACACTGAATGGATTCATAAACCGTAAATTTCTCCAAAAAGTAGACTTCGAGAGCTTTTCAACGGTATATGATATGTCATCGGGTTCATTGTATATCAATACAATTAAATCCGAGAAGATGGTTGACTAGCAGAGGTGAAAATGAAGGGTTTTACTCCATTTTTGTGCAAGTTGCTCCAAAACTCCTACAAACATCAAAACCACACAAAAACATAAAAATACCAAGGAATATAGCAAAGAAACATGGACGAATTGAAATGAAAATGATATATAATTAGACACCTATCACTAAACTCGCATTACATACCTGCGAACTCGGAGGACCGTCGTATATAGGCGTTGGGTGGTTGGTTGCACGACCCGACGCCGTCGTCGATGCTCCTGGGTGTCTGGAACTATGGAACATCTCCGGCGGTGGACTGAAAGGCCCTACGTCCATGTCAGGACTGGCCGTGTCTATTGCTGGCTCCATATCCGACTCAAAAGGGGAACTAGGGCCAGCAGGAGGTGGATCTGTGGGTCCCTCCGGAGGTGGTACTGATAGACCCTCCGGCGGAGGTGCTGCTGGACCTTCCGGAGGAGGTGCTGATGGACCCTCCGGAGGTGGAGCAGCTGATCCCTCAGGGGGTGGAGCTGAAGAACCCTCGGGGGGTGGAGCTGGTCCCTCAGGGGGTGGACCTACTGGACCCTCTGGATGTGGACCTGATGGGCCCTCAGGAGGTGGACCTGGTGGTCCCTTCGGAGGTGAAGCTGCAGGACCCTCTAGAGGAACTGGCTTAATGCTCTCCGCCGCCAATAATGGAGCATCCACAGCTGTTACCCAAGCCACATGTGCACCGCTACGGATGCCAACTACCTGAGTGAGCCGTGCATACCACTCCGTCTGCTGCTCCACATCGGACGGCTCTAAAACGACGAGCGGCCTAGCCTGCGTCAAGATATAATCCATCACGCGAAACAGTTAATGTGGAGTGAACAAAAAACAAGACAATTCGATGTAACAGAGGATTCGAAATAACCTGCCTCCTAACCCTCAGTATATCGGTGTAGGCAACGTTCTGGGCTGGGGTCTTAACTGTCTCCCACTTCAACAACTGTGGTATCCTCGACTCGCACTCCTGGGGCACTCTTCCAAAATTAGTGCCAAAGTAAGGCACGGCCTTGTACAACCAAACCTTAATTACATCGAACAGGTTAGTTAGTGACATGGACTATATTTACATCAAACAGAAATAAACACGGTCGCACACATGGATAGCAGTATGTACCTGAAAGGCGTACGGGCACCCCTCCAAGTTATATCGCTCCACCTGGTCCGCCTTCGCTTGGGTTCGCCTCTTGTAATTTTCTAACCTCCCAACCAAAGCCCTCTTCATTGAGCCCAATGTCTTTTCATAAGACAACGAACCCCATGGATACGTATTAAATTCATCCAGTCTGTCCACAAAATTCAACCATGTCCGGGACACGTGTCGGTCTCTATCTCGTGCCATGAAAAAACGCTCAAGCACGTAGTACACGGCTAGCTTCACGGCATCCTCATCTGGCATACGAGACACATTCAAGTCCCTAAGTCTGGGATACAAAGTCATAAGATCCAAGTCGACGCCATCGAAGTATGTATCCAACAATCAGCACGGATTCAACATCATCGGTATTGGTGGAACCGTGGAAGCAAATCGTAATTCGGTTATCAAACCGAACTCGTGCACAGAAAAACGAATTAGTCGTCCTAGAAATGAGAAAAAAAATTACATAAGATGACAACTATAATACAGTAAAATAACTAAAAATATCATACGTGTAAAACTAAGAATTTGTAACAACATTGTATCTGAAAACCATTTTTTTACCTTCAACAAGGAACCACATCTCCTAGTCGAACCCCACGGTGTTAACCTCCCACTGAAGCACGTGGTGCACCAACTGAGACGGAAAGGAGAGCCGACGGATGTCTAGGAGAAATCCGAAACATGTTGCACGAAACATCTCCTTCTGCCTCGCACTGAAGCTCGCCCGGATCCATTGTATACAATCCCAACCTGCCAAGTTTGTGACCACCGCATTGTAGTGCTTCGTATCCGGTGTCTTAAGCATGAAGGACAGTCCAAATTCACCAGCCATTTGCTTCAATTGGCAAAAACAAGTCCATTATAGTTCAATATGAAACAAAAGGCAAAAAAACAGCAAAAAACCATGCATACTGCCTAAACGCTCGACAAATCTCGACAAACTCGACAACACTCGACAAAACCCGACGAGACTCGAAAGGTCTCGATAAATCTCGACATGTCTTGACAACACTTGACGACACTCAAAAACACTCGTTTGCCGAGTGTCAAGTGTCACTACCACGAAAAACGCTTTTGTAAATTTCCGGCAACGACAAAGCTGAAACCAACCAGATACAATACATTTTCCGTCCACATATATAAACATAAATGGCCTAAACATCACTAAACAGCCCTAAAACCACTGAACCAGTCAAAACAATAATGCAAAAACCATAAATTTCAATCCTATAACAGCCCTCGCGACGGCGGCTCGTGGCGCCAGCTGGTTTACCCCGACCGTTCCCATATCAAACAATTTTGAAACTGTATGCACAAGACCAAAAAACAACATGCATGGGCCGAAAATATTGTCTAAAGCAACGTTAAAGCCGTACCTCAATGCCGATGAGTGCTGCGGTCGGCGGGAGTTTCAATGATTGTCGCTGCGCATCTATTTGCGTCCCAACCGTTGTCTGTGCGTTTTTGTGATTTTGGAGAGTTGACACGGTGTGTAGGACTACACTACATTTGGTGTGAAGCAGGAAGTGACGGTCGAGAGAACTTTAACTTTAAACCCTAAAGTTCGAGCTCTTGTGTCGCGTGTCAGTCTTCGAGGGTCGAGGGTCCAGACAAATTGTCGGATTCCGGGTTGAAGTCGAGGGTTTGTCGGATTCCGAATCGAGAGTCGAGGTTCGTGTGACGTGTTGGTCGAGCTTCGAGTTTTCGTGTGACGTGTTGGTCGAGCTTCGAGTGTTTATGTGACGTGTTGTCCGAGCTTCGAGTGTTCGTGTGACGTGTTGGTCGAGCTTCGAGTGTTCGTGTGACGTCTTGACCGATCTTCGAGTGTTCGTCTGACGTGTGGATGGAGCTTTGAGTGTTCGTGTAACATGTTGGTCACGCTTCGAGTGTTCGGGTTACGTGTTGATCGAGCTTCGCGTGTTCGTGTTCAATATGATCGAGCTTCGAGGGTTCGTGTGATATGTTGATCGAGCTTCGGGGGTTCGTGTTACGTGTTGATCGAGCTTCGCTCATTTAAGTCGTATTTCGCGTGTCGTGTTGATCGAGCGTCGAGTTTTACCGTCGAGTGTCGTCTAGCGTTTCGGCCGAACACTCGTTTTCATTTTCTGTCCCTTTACTATATGTCGAGCGTCGAGTTTCGTCCGTCGAGTGTCGTCGAGCGTTTGGACAGAACACTCGTTTCTTCGAGATTTCGAATCAAATTCGAAATGATTTTTCGGTTGAACGTCAGGTAAGATTATTTAGTTTAACAACAACGCACATAAAGATTTGTTTAATATAATAATATTGCTTTACAGTGACAAAATCCAACACCCAAAATATATTATATAACAAAAGCTTAGGATTTGTTATAAAAAAAGAGACAATGTTGCAAACATCAACATTTGGTATACATCATCCCCTGTCATGCAGCGGAACTGGGTTTCGGCAAGTTTGACGATTGTGCCTGAAACTTCCACAACACCCGCAAGATCGAAAGGAGCTAGACTCACTGACAGAAGGGATTCGATTCCTCCGAGGACGACCGGCTGGTCTCCTCATGACTGGCGGGAGAACCACTCTACTGCGAACCTCCTCAGGAACCACCCAATCCTCACTAACTCCAACAGGAACTACTGCGAGAGCATATGCATATAGTAATGTTTCAGTGGTATACCAATGGGCACAGTAATCATGGCACGTAAGTATATTCATACGTTTGCATACCGCTAATACATGTGCACACGGAAGCTGGTCAAGATCAAACACCCGGCACGTGCATGTACGCGTGTGCATGTCAACTATGCAAACACGGTCGTTGCCTCTAACCTCATATATAGTAAGAGATATACCACTAACCCTCATACGATCTCCTTCTTTTAAACGCTCCTCCATCAACTTGTTTGCCCAGAGTGAGAGATGTGATTCTGAGTTAGCAAATAGCTGTCGACGCTCATGGAACCATTTCTGCAAGTTGACCCGAAAATAATCAGCTAACAACGTCACCAGGAGGAATCGATGGTGTCGCAAACAGCTGTTCATCGACTCAGCTATATTTGTTGTCATTATGTTATACCGCCGACCATGAAACTATGAACGTGCCCATTTCTCGACTCCGATCTCTCGAAGATAAGTTGCTGCTGCTGGCAAATGCGATTCAATTTGTCGCATATGATAGTTGAAATCAGCACAATGATATGTCCTTGGCGTGGTAGTACAATTCCAACAAAGTCTTGTCCTTGAACGTTGCCTTCAAGTTACCTTTGAAATGATGAGTGCACAATCCATGCAGTGCACGAGGAAAAACTGCTACCACAGCGCGTTCAATACTACAATGACGGTCAGAAATGAAGACAAGATCTCGAACATTTTGTACAACATGATCACGCAACTGTCTCATGAACCAGTTCCACGAGTCATCGTTTTCAGAATGCCCTATTCCAAATGCCAAGGGGTATATTTGGTTATTACCATCCATACAAGAAGCCAAAAACATTGTACCCCTATATTTCCTTTTTAAAAAAGTACCATCAACTACAATAACTGGCCTAATTGACGATGCAAATCCAGCAATCGAGGCCCCCATACTCATGAAAAAGTATCTGAAATGGTTCTTCTCATCAGTCTCTAACGACGTTTTGGTCCCCGGGTTTGCTTTCTCAATCATGTACATGTACTAAGGGAATAGTGTGAATGATTCATCATGAGATCCGTGAAGTTCTTGCAAAGCTACCTCCCTTGCCCTCCATGCCTTATTGTACGTGATATTAACACCCAATGACTCCTGAACATCGGACATAATATCCTTTGGACGATATATTCTCGATGCCTCAACGAATTTGCTCTTAATATGTTTACCAATGACATATGCAGTTGCCTGTTTGTGAACTGGGTGAAGTCTGGCTCCGGAGCACGTGTGGTGGTTCTTATACGTTTTCACTTGGAAGAAATTGAATCGGCCACCTTTATGGCACGTAAACGCCATTTACAAGATTCAGCACGACATACAACCTCAAACCTTGTGGCGTTGGAGTTCCTCACCTTAAATTGAAAGTTTCGTCTTAATGCCAACATCGCTAACTTCTCTCGAAGCTCTGTTTTGCTGTTAAACATCTGTCCAACCCCAACCTCAATCTCGTCAACTACAAACGATGAGGCATCATCGCCAACTGTGGAGGGTGGATGCATGATAGGCGGCATCCACCTGAATGTGTTAGCTTGAGAGCTGTCATTATTCGACATCGGATCTTCCTGATGTCCGTATACTGGACGAGTAGGTGTGGAGTGAATTGGAGGGGGCACGGTAGGTGTGGAGTGAATTGGAGGAGGCACGGTAGGTGTGGAGTGAATTAGAGAAGACACGGTAAACGGCTCATCCTGGTTCACATCATTCAAAATCTCTCATTCTCCCTCATTATCGAAATGTGGACCGGCTACATTGTGCCCATCAACAACAAAATCATCCAATCCCTCAACATCATTCTCAATATGAACCGTGTAATCATTATTGTCATCGTCAACATGCACACTAACATCATCACCACCATCATCAGTATCTTCGCAATATTCATTGCCACCATCGTCATCATTAACATCATCAATATTACCTAGACTCTCAAACTCTCTAATGCTGTCAAGATGACGTACCAATCTCGATGGCATCGATGGAGGCACTCCTTCTTCATTTTCAAATAACACCCCTACCCCAAATGACTCATGCCCTGCATGCCCTAAACACTGCTCAAACTCAACGCCAACATCGTCATTCAATTATGGTTGTCCACAAACAGGAGTAGACTCACTTAATTGGTTGCTCCCACTTGCTGAACGAAACAAAGAGGGATAAGAAGATCCTTCTCGCCTACGTATTGCATCGGATCCTAACCCTGACCTTTGTCTTTGCTTCTCCCTATCTTCAACTTTAACAACTAATGGTGTATATGATTGTTGGTCCTCCAAACAATGTTGTATGAAAGAACAAACATCGTCGTCAGTCTCAATACGAATCGGCATTGGAGGAACACACTTACAAGTAAATTGAACCTCTAAACTCATTCTTTTCTTACGAAGATCCCAACCCATTTTAGTACTAATACAGTCAACCAACTCGTTATAAGTAGCACACCTACGAATTATCAATAGCTTCCCCGTCCCACCGGCATACAAATAACTATCGTTCTCTTGCACAGTCCAAGAACCATTATATACAATGAGTATGCGTAAAGTTTCCATTTTTTGCATGATTGAGACATATCATATCATCATATAAGATCCGTGGACAAAAAATAATTACGAAATAGCTTGCAAAAGTGGAAAAAACGAGCGTTCTGCCAAAACGCTCGACGATGCTCGACAAACACACTCGACACTCGACATATGTGACACGACACTCAAACTCGACTAAATTTTGCATCCGACACTCGTCAACTTGTACACTCGACGCCATTACTCGAAAGCTCGACAAAATAAACTCGACGACTCTCGAAACACTCGACTTGCATGGTTCGAGACATCTACAGGTCGGTTTCCCCGCGTCCGACACTCGACTCTCGACATGCGACACACGAACTTCCGCCGACGTCGTCAATCCACAAGACCCTCGACGACACTCGAACCCGCGACACTCGAACCTAGAATCGACGCAATACCTAGACACTCGACACCACCATCCGAATTGTCGAGATTCTGTCCGACAGAACTTCTCGACACTCGACGACACACGTAGACAGTCGTCTTCTTCGACCTTCGACTATGAAAACCCATTTTTGCACACCGACAGCCAATTTCCAGCATTTTTTCACACAGACGGCACTATCTCTACCCTTAGTTCACATACATAACCCATTTTTAAGCTATATAATACGGTTGCCAGTTACCAAAGCATCAATAACGAAAACACGACACATACATTCAATTTTCATGCCATTTATAAAGAGATTAAGGAAAGTTGTTCTTACGCGTTTTGCTTACTGCTTCAGATGTTGAGGTTGTTTCGGGACAGTGAAGTGAAGTGATTCGAGCTGTTACTGGTTTTCGTTGTTCTTTGTTTTAGTTTACTTTCTTCAAATTCGTCCAAGCATATGAAATAACATACGTTTGGGAATTTATTATAGTATAAGGGTATTTTTGTCTTTTAGACACAAAAGTGTCTATAGGATGAAAAAATTTCAGAACCTGTCCATTTTTCAAACAGGCCCCCTAAATTTGTCTATTTTCTCAATTTTCTCATATTTTAATCGAATTTGTGATCGTGTTTGAGTTTAAATTTTAAAGGTTCAAATTTATGAGTAACACGAACTTATTAAAGATACTCGTTTAGTGATATAAATTTGTTTAATAATACGTATCTATTTAATAATAAAAATCTATTTAATAATTCCTATAATACGAATAATATGTAATAATATATAAATACAAATTGACAAAATTAATTTAAATGGTTAGACTTATAACACTAATATAAATAAATTTTGAATTTAAAATTACTTTGTAAAGGTAAAAAAAGAGAAATAAAAAATAAAAACCTTCAAATCTTACGGTTTTGATTACGGTGTATCAATTATATCGATATAATTGTTTTTAAATTTTTGTAAATTTATTATAAAAATTATAAAATTTTATATAAAAATCGTAAATATAAAAAAATTATAAATAAATAATCATATAATTATTTTTATTTTTTATAAAATTAATCTAAAAATTATAAATATTTTTACACTAAATTTAAAAAAATAATAAATAACAAATAACAACCGAACCAAATCTTCCACATCCCATGTTCAAAAATCAAATCTAAGCCAACCGCCTCCTCACCTCACACGACCTCTCCCCGCCTCATCTGGCTTCTTCCCGCCTCACACGACTTTCCCCTGCTTCACGCTCACAGAGTCCACCACCTCCAGCTTTCTGTCCCTTCACCTCGCAGCGACAACCTCCAAGCTCCAGCCCTCCGCCTCGAAGCTCCGCCCTCCAGGCTGCTCCATCCAGCTCTTTGCCACTCCGCTTGGTGGTGACACCACTGCCTCCACCTCGCAGCGAACCTCTGGCCCCAGGCTGCTCTGTCTAGCTCTACGCCACTGCTTCAGGCCTCTCCTTGCACCGCGCTGCTGTCATGGTAACAGAGCAGGTGAAGAACAGCTTTGATGATAGCTTATTTTATTTTGTTTTATCTTTTTCGGTGATGAAGTTCCGTTAATCTTTTTGCACAAACTGTAATACCTTGTGAAATGTGCTTCTATTATCAAGCAAGAATGTGACACATTGTGGAATCGTATGCACGTGTTGTGTCTGTGGAACGGTATTAGTGCTTAATTTCCATGAGTGCAGAAATGTGTTCCTATGTGACCTTGTACATCCCACCTACTTTTTGTAGGCATGTGTCATGGGGTAATTACTAGACAAAGACTGATGATGGTTCTTGCACTCGGTCTTTTTGTTGCTAGATTAATTGGACTGGCTTTCCTAAAGGGTTACACTTGCACCATTTTTGCTGCAATTTTATTATTATTTTATTGTTTTTGGGGAATTTTTTCTTTTCATCAGCAGAAGACCACCTTTATTTTCAACTGATAAATTGTAAACTGGAGTGTTGGCATTTTAGGCTCGCTCAATTCAAACATGTGATTCACTAATTGATTGTTGATAAGAGCCACTAAATCTGTCTTGTCACTTAACAAATTTCAAATTTCGGTTTTTAGGTTCTTATAGCGGCCAAAATAATAATAATTATATGTTCGTGTTGATATATGCATTCTTGCAATATATTTGTTCGTGTGAATGAACTAAAAATAATTGGACTAATCACACAGATTTTCCGTTAAATACTTGTAATTATGTTGGATATTAAGGGATATAATAGTCATTTAATTTTATACAGTAATTTTGAAATTTAAGAACCCCAAATCTACTTCTCTTTCGACCGTTCAAGGAACCGTAGCCGCCTCTGGCTCCACCTCCAGGGCAATCTCTCCTCCACGTTCCACCCACCACCACGGCATCGCATGCTTCGCTTCTAGCCACCTTCGGCTCCACTTAAGCACTTTCTGCGCTCCTTCACGCGACCAACGTCTCTCGTGCTCAGTCGCTCACGATGGTCTGCACTCTCCATTCTTCTCTGTCAAGGTCCCCTCTACTGGTCCTCCTCTATTTCGCCCTCAACAGCTTGCATTTCTTGAAATTGATTGTTAAGAGCCCTCACCCTCATCTCGCCTCTCAATTTCTCTCTTCTCATCTCGCTCCTCTTCAATTTGTACCATCACAAATGAGCCCAGACTAGTAGTGGCATCAATTTGTTGTGTTGATGGTAGAGGTGACTGGTAGAAGCTCATGGTGGGTATGGGTGTTATGACGACTTTGGCTTGAAGGGGTTCTCGTTGGTGGTGATGCATTGGATTCTCTCTCTCTGTTTTTTTTTTTTTTTTGGCTGGGTTAAATGGCATATTATTTGGTTGATGGTTGAATGGTTTATTTCTCTGGTGGCGGATGTGGCTTGAATGGGTTTCTTTGTTTATTGGTTGAATATTGTGGCAGGTGGAAGATGTGTATGGTGGTGGAGGAGGATCGGACAGTGAAGAGGGAGATGGAGTTCTTGGGGTTGAACGTGTTAGCCCTAAGGTTACATGATAATTTTGATGATAACAATACGCATTGATTCATTGAGATTTACTAACATGTTTATTTATGTGCAAGAGTAATATCATTGAAATAATTGTAAAATCAAGAAAAGGCTTATTAAAATGAAGTGTTGAAGCTAAGGAGAAGACTACATGTTAAAGGCACCAAAGTTTAAGAACAAGGTTTGACTCAAGGAATGTGACACATGAGCAATTTCAATCAATTGGTCATATATATCTCTACAAGATGTCCAAATGACGTGATTCTTGAGCCTTTGGAAAGCTTACTCAATTTATAACATTTCATATGTTTTAAAGAAATTCAAGTTTCAAGTGCAAGGTTGTCCAAATTATCATGCAAATTGAAAGACAAATGGAAGCAGCTGATATGAGCACCGAATACTTTTTTAGACATATCTTGAGATAGAAATATCAAAATGACTTGATTCTTATGGCATTAGAAAGAGAACTTAATGAGGCACATTTCATATGTTTTGAAGAAATTCAAATTTCAAATGGAAGAATGACACAATTGACATGTAATTTGATGGACTGACACAGAGAAGAAAAATCAACTCATTTGAGCACCGAATGATGTTTTATCCATATCTTGAGTTAGAGACATCTAAATGACTTGATTCTTGTGGAATTGGAAAGATGATTCAATGGATCAGATTTCATATTCTTTGAAGAAATTTAAATTTCAAACAGAAGGCTGACATAATACACATGCAACTTGGTGGACTGACACATAGAAGAAAAATCAAGTCACATGAGCACTGAATGGTGTTTTTGCCATATCTTGAGATAGAGATATCCAAATGACTTGGTTATTGATGCGTTGGAAATATTATTCAATTTTTCAGATCTTTTATGTTTTGCATATTTTCAAATTTCAAACGGAACATTGACAAAAATGATAGACAAAATTTCAGTTTTTATGGTGGGCAGAAAATTTGGAGTTGGTGTCTTCACTTGATTAAGTTCATCTCATTTGCCTATAAAAGGAGCCCTTCTCCCATGCATTCTTCAAGTGCAAGAGAAGCATCTATCAAGCAAAAAAACAAGAGAAATATTAAGTCTAGAGAGCTTTTATATTATTTATCTACTCTTTGAAGAGAGTTATACTTTTGTTGTAAAAAATTTTCTTTGTTCTTGTATTGTGGTGAGAGTGAGATCTACTTGTAAAGGATAAGAGTTATCCTTGAGAGAACTCTTGCCTTGGTGAGATTGTTCATCAAGAAGAACTCTTGGTGTGGTGTTATCAAGAGTTGAAGGAAGTTGCCTTGGTGAGGTTGTTCATCAAGAAGAACTCTTGGTGTGGTGTTATCAAGGGTTGAAGAAAGTTGCCTTGGTGAGGTTGTTCATCAAGAAGAACTCTTGGTGTGGTGTTATCTTGTTGTGGTGAGGTTGTTCATCAAGAAGAACTCTTGGTGTGGTGTTAAAGGAAAAAGTCTTGGTGAGGTTGTTCATCAAGCAAGTTGTAAAGATTTCTACAACTTAGTGGAAAGCTTAGCTCGTGGAGCTAAAAGCCCTTGGACGTAGGCAAGGTTTGCTGAACCACGTAAATTGAGTTTGCACTCTGTCTATCCCTTTCCTCTTTACATTTACTTGCACTTGTGATTGTTCATCATTATTATTCTTTTGATTGCATCTTTGATAAATTCTAATTTCATCTTTTCACCTTTATTTTCAAAGAAAGAGTGAACTAATTTTGATCTTTCAAGAAAAGTTTTCTAAATCCGTTTTGATAAATAAAAACCCAATTCACCCCCCCTCTTGGGTTGCCATACCTGGGTCAACAGAACGTATGTAATGGGAAGCAGCAAAGCAGTTTGCAATCTTCTCCCACAGATTGCTGAGTTCATTGTTTCATGAGAGAGGGATTGGTTTTAGATTGTGTTGTTGTGGTTACTTGTTGGATCTTTGGATTGATTCACTATGTGGGGTGCTGATTACTGTTGTCTTGTCAAATCTTTGGAGTGTTTTGCTCTGTTGAGTTACTGGCTGCTGGTCACCAGTTTTTATCACTTTAAATTTTTTCTAGTTTATGCTTGTCTGCTAAGGAATGGTTGGTGACAATGTATTTCTGGATTTTTGGTATGGATGATAGAGAAGACGAAGAAAAGAGAAAGTTAGATGGGGAGAAATTTTTTCAAAGGGCAATTTAGTAATTGTAATGATTTTGAATGGAAAAGTGACATCATTTAACGAAAAATCTGACGGAATGGGTCTCTATGATGAATTTTAAACATGTCCAAGGTATCCGATGATAAAAAATAGCAAACAGTGAATATAGATAAAATTAAGCCAAAACCAAGGGGAGGTATGTGTGATTAGCCCAAAAATAATTATAAATTACTATATATATATATATATATATGAGTAATACATATCTCAATTGATATTTTAGTAGTTGATTGAAATTATGTGATATGCAAACATGATAAATGATGTTAAAAAATTGTTTAACATCAAATAGATAAGATGGTGTAAAAATTAATTAATAGCTAAACAACATTATGGCACACTGAGCATGTCCAAAAGTCAGTATCAATTACCATATTTCAGTAATTAGTTATGGTAAGCATACGAGTAGTATTGGATCACGATCACCTCAATTCCCCATTTTATATGTATTTTGATATAGGATGTTTATTATGGTGTCATGTGGCATTTGTCACATGCAATAACATGTGTGAAATGATGATGGAGTCTTCTCTCGAACTTTTAAACCTAGCTGAACTGAGTTTTTTTTTTTTTGCCACAATCAACAAAATAATTGCACTTTCCTTCCTCTTCTCAATTGGGCATATTGGCGTGGATTGCCTAACTAAATTATTGCCTTTGTTGTTATTTTTGTTGTTTAATATGAATTAATAAATTAATATTTTGTTATATCTGATGTTGTTTCTAATTTTGTGCAGTTTTAGTTCTGAAAAATGGATTCTTTGGGAATTATTTCACTCATTGGAGCATAATCTAATGAAGCAAGTGCAGAAGACATTTTTCAAGTGGGTAGTGAGAATGAAGATAGTACTATGAAATGAAGATGGGACTATTTATTGTGTTGTGGATTGAAGTTTGTATGAGATTTGATATTTAGTGGACGCATTATTGTGTTGTGATGGATTTTAAATATTTTATTCTTTTTATTTTATAAATATGTTATAAATTATAATCATGTCATAATCGTGTAAAAATATTTAATCGTGTCATAATCGTGTTCAATGGACCATATTCGTATTTGACACGAAAATAACATGTCAAGCACGAATATGACCTGTTTAATATTTGTGTTAGTGTGTCGGGTCGTGTAACCTGTTTAATAATTGTGTCGTATTCGGGTTGAGTATTTTTTAAACGAATAATAAATGGATCTTATTCATGTTGGGTCAATTTTTATCGTGTCATAGCTCGACACGACACGAATATGACTCGCGAACCCAAATTTTTACCCCTAATCCTCTCCGACTTATTTTTTATAGTGAAAATAAAAGAAAAAGAAATCATTTATTTATTGAATTCCTTATATTGCATTCTTTTTTAAATCAAAATCTTGTTTTGTGTGTAATGCATATTTTTTAATCTATTTTATATTTACTATTGATTATATATATTTTTTAAAATTTAAAATAATTTAAAATCAATTATATACTATTAGAGTTTATTAAAAATAATAAACACAAAATTCCTTCATAATTTTATGAGAAAACAATTATCTAGTATGTCGTCTTTTTAATTTCAATCACTCATGCATAGCTTAAAATATATAATAAAAAATTAAAATAATATGTATTAAATATAAAAAATAAAAATATTCATCTCAAATTATATCACAAATAATATACATTTAATTAATTATTATTAAGTGAGTAAATTGGTAATATAATCAATGGTATGTTAGCTTTAAAATTATATTATGTTACTTAATAAATGCATGATTTTGCCATAAATTTTAAGAAGTATATTACTACTTACCCTAACACAAGTTTCTAGTCATCAATAAAATATACCTTAACACCTACTCTACACTCACGCAATTGTCATGTAGTGGCTCATAGATATTGAGCAAAGTATCAAAAGGGGTGTGCATATGGTGTGGTATGGTGTGGTATCACTATAGCATTACCATACCCTACATAGGTCGGATTTTAGATTTTTATACCATACCATAACATTCTTGAATACAATACCATATCACATCCCCTCATGGTAGGGTAAAGACGGGTATGGTATGATATTTTCGGGTAGTTAACCAAAATTTGGATAATATTTTACCATGTATTTTTAATTATTTTAAAGTTTATTTATAGTTTTTTTTCAAGATTTTGACACTTTGAGTTCTTATTTTGACATTGTTTAATATTATGATTCATAAAGTTTGTATTAAATAAAAAAAATCAAGTAATTACATATCCTTAACAATACAAATAATCAAGTAACTATATATTCTATAACAACACAAATAATCAAGTAACATCGTATCTATAATAATATAAAAATATTATGTAACTACATATTCTATAACAATACGAATACTCAAGCAGTTACATTATCTACTACTTTAAAATTCAAGCAAAATGATAGAAAAATGATAGAGGGTGTGGGATTTAGGGTTACTCTTTTCATTATATACTATATTAGTGTATATAACACTCACACATACAAATTATACATAACCAATTATAAATTGACACATGGCATAATTTTTATTTTTTTAAAAGAAGTATGGTATAGTATGGTATTTTCATGTTTTTGCAAAAATACCTGCCACTATACCATACCATGAGGGTTTTTCAAAATCTTTACCATACCACACCCTATATATTTTTTATACCATATCCTACCTCCACCATACTATGGCAGGTATGTCAGGTTCGGACGGGTGGACGGGTACCATGCACACCCCTAGTATCAAACCTTAGAACAAATTTTAATATGACAACTCAAAGCCTTACACAAGATAATAGAGAGATTATGATATTAAAAAAAAGCCTAATTATCAACTTAAAAAATTATAATTTGGGTAAAATTAAAACATCTCCCAAAATTAGACTCAAATCCTTTTATGTCTAATTTATGGTACTATAGCTATAATTACATGGTTAAAATCTTTGTGGACAACTTGGATTAAAGTGTGTTTGGTTAGACTTCTACTAGCTAAAAGAGCTTCTCAAAAGCTCTTGTAAAATTTTTTTTATGTCGTTTGACTGTCACTTGAAAATAGCTTATAGATGATTAAAAAAACTGTTTTACATCTAGAAGAAGAAGCCCAAAATTGAAGCTTTTAGAAAAAGCTCTTTTTTGACTTTTTTTAAAAATTATAAAATATCTTAAATATCCTTGTATTATTCTTGAAATTTCATCATTCTCTTTTATTTAATGAAATCCTAATATGAAAGAATCAATTGTAGCCACTCTATTAAAAAAAAAAAAAAGTGAATCAACTCATCAAATTTACGTTGGACTTCTATTCAATTGTAAGTTTTTTTCTTTTTGGTAATGTTAATAAATTCTTTTTTCGTGCATTTGTATACCCCTGTAGTAATTTTGTCATTAGGAATTACTTTTTGATAATATATAACCAAACCATCTATTGATTTAAAAAAGTTTTTTAATTGACAACCAAACAAACACCAACTTATTAATACAAGCTCTTTTTCTATAAGCTCTACTTGAAGAAGCCCAAACAACTTATTCTTTGCTCCAACTTCCAAAATATAATCATGGATGTGAATCATAATAAAATAATACTATTAAATTATTTTATAAAAATTTACTATATAACTAAATGTGATATAAAATGAATTGAGGAGTAAATTTAAAAAGGATACATGTTATCAATAACTTTAAACAAAGATTCAATATTATATGTAACATTGACGTTTTCATAATATTATCAGTGGTCCCTAATATATTAACTTTATATGTAAACCTAAAATACACTAAATTCAGAAATTCTAATTTAAGATTTTTGTAAATATTATCATTAAATAAAAATTAATTAATTTGATATGAGAGATAAAATTTTATTACAATAATCAATGTGACAAAATTTATATTCACATTTATTTTTATCAATATTAATATTAAATATTTTACATCAATGATACACTTTTTTAGTTTCTAATAAGTTATCATAATATCATTAATTAACTAAAATGAATTATGTTATTAATTTATTCACTTAAACATATTAAAAACATAAAAATTAAAACAATAAAAACTTTACCATCCAGCAAAATTCTAATTCAAAATATTTTAATATATGTTACTACAAAATATCAATTAAATTTTAATTTACCAATAATAGAATTAAAATTAAAGAGTGATATTATTAAAAAGATGGTTACTGTTAGTTCATCATCTAAAGTTGCTTTTTGTTCTTTAAATATTAAATCTGTTGACGCTCGATTTTGCTCAAACCCAGTGAGTCAATAGTAAAGGCCCAAACAAATTTGAATATAATATCTATTGCAAAAAGTCCATGGCACTATAGTGTAATCAATACAATATAATCACTAAAAATGCCCCTGAACTCGTAGAATCTAATAGCCCAAAATATGTAAATTCTAGCTAACATTTGTCAGTACTCGCGCGAAATATGCCTGTTCCATATTTTGATATTGGGCTATATCAATTTCTAAATCAGTACCTAAGATGTACCTATTCTATATACTCAAACCAAATCAACCCAAGCCACTTATAGGGCTTCTTTGTGGGATATGGTTTGATTAGCACAAGCAGAGGATATGAGGCCTGCTTAGTCCACTGTGTTGAACTCAATGCCCACTTAGGAGATATTTTGGTAAATTAACGATTAAGGCTAAAGGTGATGGCAAAATGGTAAAAGAGTCTCTTAGGCTAGGATTATCCTCATACACTATCCCTACATTATCTTAAATAAATAGATAAATATCCATAGCTTTTATCTCATATCATTATTAAGATAATTAATGATAATTATAGTATTATCACTTATCATCTTATCATGTACCCTAGCTGACATTATATATAATTCCTATACATTAACTATATAAAGACCTTAACATATTTTTAGAGGATCATCGAGCAAATCATGCCAAAAGTCTATTAATAGACCATAGCTATTCATTCATGAGCTATTTTCATCATGTCATTTGGTCCCCAAGGTTAGGTACAGCTACATTCATCCTGTTATAGCAAAAACACTGTCCCGATACTCCTTTTAGGCATGACTTTCACTCATCAAAGTTCAAACTTCGTCGTTCATATCCTAAAGCAACATTGAGATCATCATTCAGCTTATTGTCATCAGTTATAGTCATTTTGTATTATCATGAAACGTATTCTAGATAGCCAACTGTGTCTCAGTCATTTTGTTCATGTTATCAGGCTTCAGATTACTTCTAGATCACTTTTCCCAAAGTTGAAGCTGAACGACAATTAGAGTTGTTTCTATTGTCTCCAAAACCATCTTTAAATACTCATAGGTAACTAGTTGTTTCAGTAACTTGATTCTAGAAGCATTATTTCGATCCTATCAATATTAGCATCTATCATATCTACTGCTTGCTCCCACTGCCACGTCCCATCCAAAAGCTTCAGTTTGTCATATACCTGCACCATGTATCTTCCTAATCAACCAGTGGTTTTAAGGTGACACCAGCTCTTCACAACTCAAGTAAAAGTCTCGCAACAATCGAGGGCGTTTTAGATTTTTCTTACATAAAGGATATTTTTGTGATTTGCTTTTCTTATAAGGATAAAATTGTCTTTTACATTTTTTGTCAAGTCGAGACTCAACAAAATCTAGCACAATTTTGTTAAAGGTAGGGTCATAAATAATATTATGAAAAACGTCAATATTATATTTAATATTAGGCTTTAGTTCATGGTTATTCATAATATTAATTTGAAAAAGTAATAATATTAGAATAGATTGATAATGTGATATTAAGCAATAATGTCACATAAATTTGGATAAATAATTTGTAGCTGAGGCAAACAAAAGATAAAAGACTTTTCTTCATTTTGCAATAAAAAATAATAAATCAAAGTTGAAATTCCAACAATACAAATATAATCAATGCAACATAAACTAATTTCTCTCATTTGCTTTGTAGCTTGATGGATTCATGGAATAAATTAAATTGACATTACGGGTGACAATTTTTGACACGATAGACAAACACAACACGAACATGATACTGAATTGGCGGGTAATTATTGACACAATTATTAATTGTATCGTGTTAGTGTTAAGATACTTAACATGATTAATAAACATATAAGAATTAGGGGTGTTCAAAATTATCTGATCCGATCGGGTTTTATCAGGTTGGTCGGGTTATAGGAGGGTCAAGGTAATAAAAAATACGAAATCGAGTTTTAAAATTCGGGTTTTGTGCAATCGGGTTTGAGATCGGGTTTAATTCATATAACCTGATATAACCTGACCCGATCAAAAAACAAAGCTAAAACAAGCAACCTGTCAAAACACTCGACAATACTCGACGAGCTCGATAGCGCTCGACATAACTCGACATGTAAGTGTCGAGTGTCGAATTCATCATTTGACACTCGATGTCTTTGAAAATGGACTTATATCGAGTGTCGGTTGTGAATCTGACACGACTCAATATGTAAGTATCGAGTGTCGGATGATGCATCCGATACTCAATATCAGTCTATTTTCGAAGACATCGAGTGTTGGATGATGCATCGTCGAGTGTTAGTGTTGGATGATACATCCAACACTCGATGTCTTCGAAAACAGACTGATATTGAGTGTCGGTTATGAATCCAACACGACTCGACATGTAAGTGTTGAGTGTCGGATGATCGTGTCAAGCTCTATCAAGTTTTGTCAAGCGTTTTGGTAGGTTGCTTGTTTTAGTTTTGTTTTTTTGCCTTTTTGCATAGGCCGTACCGACTACCAACCCGATCATTCAGGTTATATATCGGGTCCTATGCTTCGGAAACCCAATTTCGGATATAAAATGGCAAACTTGATCATGTATCGGGTCGTGTCTTACCCGACTCGACCCGACCCGACTTGTGTGCACTCCTAATAAGAATTGTGTTGAGGATGTTCAACAAATCAACTCATTTAATAATATGAATTATTAAATATGTCATGCCAAATATTAATCGACAAATATTAATAGACAAACTCATTTAATGATATTAATTTTTGTTTACTTATAACATAAATATCATAAAATATGAAATTTTTATATTAAGAAATAAATTAACCCATAAAATAGTGGAATCAAATGATTTAATTATTTTATTTTATATTAATAGTTGTTCATATTAGTAGGATATTCTTAATTAAATAAATATATTTAATATGTTATTTATGCATATATGTATTAAACAATTAAATTTAGTAAGTTGTATGATTTAAACATGATACAGTTATAACACATGTTTATTTGGTTAAATAAGTTTTATTGAATGGGTTAAATAAGTCGTATCCATGTCAACAAAAATTTCATTCATTCATTCATATCACCGTATAAATATAATATATAAACATGAACTGTCAGGTTATTAACGGTGGTATTTCTGCCGTCCATCTAGTCAATCAGACTTAAAATTTGGGTTTTCGAGAATCAAATTGAACAGCCTACCCACCTAGCGAAATAGATTTCAGCTTTCAAAAGTGAAATGAGCACCTTATGTTGCAAACTGAAGCCACCTAGTCTGCGCCATAAAAGCCCCACTTTGACATTTCCATTTATAAGTCCGTGTATAGATGGGAATCTTCTTTGTAAAGTTGAATTTACCCTCTTTTCTCTTAATGAAATAAAATAAAATGATATATATGATAAAACTATATCGTGTTATACAACATTTAAAAAATATATGTAATATAACTTTTTTACCTTCTTCTCATTTTCTTAGATTTTCTTACCAGCCAAACAAAGCTTCAACAATTTTTCCGGCATATCCATATGAAATATAAATAAAAAAGCCAATATATATAAAACTTAAACAGTTCTCAAACCAGTACAAGAAAAAAATCTCAAAACTTCTCCCATTTCTATCTACATAAAATAAAAATTTACAAAACCTTAACCATCTCCAACAGAGTGCAACATGGGTGTCACAGTCACACAAATAAATAACAATTTGACTTGTCAGATTTGGGGCCTCATTTTATCCTATAAGAATGGAATGAGACAAGATCCACCTCAAAACTAGTTAGGGATGGGTCTGAGACAATCTGGATAGGGTGAGTCCAGGCCCAGGTCAAGCCTTTAGATCCATCATATGTAGAGATGTTTTTACAAATTTTTAAAGTTTTGGGATTGTTTTATAATTTTTAAGATTATATTTGTTAAACTTCTCTTATATATGATTTTTTTTTTTTGTTTTAGAAACAATACAAAAAATTTTGACAAAAATCATATTTTAATTAATAATTATGAATCTTTTAGTATATTAATATCAATTTAGTCATGTTATAATGACAAAATAAAATATTTATATTCTATAATACTTAAATTTGTATAATATCATTTTAATATAGATTATTAAATACTGATTAAATTATTGCAATATTAATAAAATTGTTTTCAAAATGCATGCATCTAATATAATCAATATATTATATTATAAAAATGGAAATGGAAATATAGTATAACGTTAAATATATGATTTATCATAATTTAAATTAATCAATTGAATTATTAACGTTTCATATATATCTAATGTTAATTAATTGGCATATATCCATCATTTTATTGTTATTAAATTAGAATTAAATCAACATACTGTTGTAAAATTACTTAATTGTATTAGCAATTATTGAATGATTGTCAATTAAAAAGTTTATAAGCAATAATACACCTTTAACATAATTATTAATAGAATATGTAATCAAAAAGTCCTAAATAAAGGATTTTTTTCCTAATTATATTTCTACAAATTGATATGCATAAGTATAAGAAAGTTGAAAAACCAACTCGATAAAAGTTAAATTTCTAATATCCCCGTTATGGTAATCTTAAACCCCATAAAAAATTTATATATAATACTATTCACAATTAAAGTTATTATGAGTGATAATACTTTGGATTATATTAAGAATTATGTAATCTAATATACAATCAATAATTGTGTAATTATAGAGTCAAGTGATACTTAGTAGTCATTATTTTTTCTTTACATGATAATACTAATTTTTACAATGACCATTTAACTTACATAATGCTATTTATTATAAATGCAAACTTATGTGAACTTACGAGTAATGGAATTATTTTTTTCTCATCTATTATAAATTAACTTTATTTCTTTTAAATTTTGAGTTTTAATGATTGTTGGATTAAATTTAATTATTATATATTTCAAGACATATATCATACATGTATGTATTTTATTTTAAGCATAAATTATTGTTATTTTTATTTTCAAAGTTCATAGACGGATGTATCTATGCTTTTTATTTCTTTTGGAATGAATTAAATCGAATATAATCTTTTTGCATTTTTTAAATAATGATTATAAGTATATTTATATTTTTTATTTTAAATTAAATACTTTAATAAAATTTAAATTCGTCGTGATTTCAGATGTGGTCTCGGCCCGTGCAGGGGCAATGACGGGGGATAGGATAGAAAAAAGTTCAGCCGGGCGGGAATTGACACATGCTGCCTCAAACCTGCCCTACAGGCCTACACCTTTGCCAACCCCACACACAAACAAGACAAACCCTTAGGCATTCCACGCGCCACCGTATGCGCCACCCGATGCACGCCTCAGTCACCGTCCCACCCAACGGAAAGATCGTCTCATTGCAACCCGTAATTCCTTCGTCGCCATCCCGAAAACACATTGCGATAGCCTCAACGCACGGTTCAAAGCTTGCATCACCAACATCAACCGCAACCAGCAAACAGTGGCGAGTGAACCGCGATGGACGCCCTTTCTGGATGCAATGGCCGAGTCAACCACCAGCACCACATCTGTCTCGCATCTTCTGTCGCGTATCTATCATGCACGCCTTTCCGGTGGATTGGTTCTGGAATCTTGAGCATACACACGAACCAATTGTGGAATCCACTGCGATGAGGAAGTTCCTGACATTGATCAATGAGTGTTATAGAGGAGGGACATGAGAGAAGAGATAGACAAAAACGAGCAGAGAGAGCAGGTGGAAAGGGAAATAGGGACTACATAAGTGGGAAGATGTAGGACACGAGAAAAAGTGGCGATAAGAAAGGTTATTTTAGTAAATAACTTATTTCCCTAATTTTTAATCCTTCAAAAGATTATATTGCCCTCATAAATCTTTAATTTTGAATTTTCTCTAACGGAAGCAGTAAAATAAGGGCTAGGTTTTACTGCTCGAACAGCGGGGAGGTCTCCCACTCCGCCCAAGCCTTGGGGGTATAAGTGATTTATCTCCTCCAGTCTGCCTATATCTCAATTCCCACGAGGCCTCTTCACAACAAACCTCATTTGTAACTGCCAAAAAAACTGCTTCTTGTTCCAAGTAAAAGGTTTCATCTCCTTGTCTCGTAAAAGGAAACAAAAGAGTCGACTGAGCAATGACATTCAATTTTCCAGGAGAGGTCATAATATATGACAGATTAGATATTCATAACCATTTCCTACGAAATTTGTTGACTTCAAATTGCTTGAGCAATAGAGATCTGGTCTTTGTATAATAACCAAATCGGTTAGGATCTCTCGAGAGAAATCCACGAAAATAGTTCATTGATGCTGTTTTTCTTAATTCTTGTGGTTCTTTCCTTAGTTCAATGACAAGTTGACAAAGAAAGTAGCATTCGGCAAATTTCTCATTCCATTTGCTAATCACTCCCACCAGTTCATATTCATTTGAAACAGCAGTAATCAGCAAATTTATCATTCCATTTGGTAAACACTCCCACCAGTTCGTATTCATTAATGAAGATTGTTCGTTAACTACACTTCTAAAGCCGCTTCATAAAGATATAAGCATATATATCCTTTCACCTTAGGGGCATAGTCTTCTGCCGCTACATCCTAAAATCACTAAAATATATCCCCACTCGGTAGAACAATGAACTATATACCACTGAGTGGAAGTGAAACATCAGCCTTAAGATGCAGAAGTTGTATTCTATTATCATATTAGAAGAGCTCCATCAACTGCTGAGAAATATCTGCATCACATATTCACAAAGTTAAACAATTTCGCAACAAGGGATACAATCAATTAGCACAAATAATTTAGAAATATCCCAGCAAACCTTTTAATTAAAGCATATGAGTCGGTTTGTCTCAATGCTGTCATATTAATTTTGCAATTGAGATGAAAATCGGAGGGCAAGTGCACCTCGGTTTTTAATGCATAGATATGCCTCAAAGCTTGTAAAGCACGGCTTCTAATGTTAATAGAAATTCAGACTTCGTATGATTCTAAGGCTCATTTAATATTATTATCAGTGGATAGTATCAAAATGTATATAACATGTTACTAGTTCAAAAGTGAATACAATACCTTGAAGAATGGCAGGTGTGGTCTGGAATTCCTGCCAGATATTGTGATATGATGCAAGATCAAAATTTAGAAACTTAGCAGCAAGGTAGGCAGCACCAGCAGCAATATGATGTGGTTCGAACTGAAGCCATAATGAGCTTCGCAGCCTACAAAACATAACAATAAACTTTAATAAGCCATGAAAATCAACAAAACTACAATTGCCCAACAAAGGCGGACATGGAGAGAGATATATAAATAATAAATTTTTTTAGAAAAAGTCAAACCATCAGCAGCAACACCAATATGAACAGGCAACATCTTCTTCAACTAAAGCATATATTGCCACATTGACAGAAACCACAATGCTACAAGGGTATATGAGATAAAGATACAACATTATAACTTAAAGCTAAAATACAAGAAAATCAAGCACTGGTTCCAAGTAAAAAAGTCACTTTTTTCTTACCAACTAAAAAGCACCAATCCAGGTAGGATATTTTCCAAGAATCTCTGCAGGATTGCTGATAGAGTACGAAAACTATAGCAAAAATGTTATACTCATCTACAGGACACATCAACTCCCAGACCCAATTCTGCTGCAGGGGCTTTTAACTCCAGAACCATATGTAAAATAAATAACAAAGAAAACAGGAAGTAGAGGCACAATGCAAACAGTTAAAGTTCTCAAAGCTAGTGTTCATGTCTTCTGCTCAATTGTACGGGCTTGTCAAATGCATTCTGTAATGCTCGTGGAGCATGCATGTTACCCAAATCCTCGACTGAAGGCCATAATGCACACATTAGAAAAGGCTACAAAAACATTTTGAATGCTATTGAATGAAACATAGTATATACAATTATACGTCTTTGCCACATTTTTAGAATATCATAGGTAGCATTATACAACCCAAGCATTAGAAGTTTTCAAAATCTGACAATACACACCGAGGAACAAGGGGCAGCATAGTTACATTATAGATTCATTCTCAAACGACCTCCCCCAACCCCCCCCAAATAAAAAAAATATTCAGCCTCTGCCCCTGATAGCACACACATGAAGGCTGAGAAACAACGCATCAAAATTTGAATATTGAGTCATAAAAACTCAAGTTGATGCTATTTTGAGAGAGAAAAATATATCCTAGGTGAGATTTAAAAGAAAAAAAAAGTACTTGCATATAGTTAAGATACAGAAAAATCAAGGGATATATGTTGATCAGGAACTGAAAAAGATAATTTCAAGCAAGGGGAAATTTTTCATACAAAATATGTTTACTTTTGAGAGGGAGGAGAAACTTTTATTCTCGAAAAGAATGTATCATAATTTCAGGGCACCAAATTCTTAATAAATTCAACACCCCCCACCATGCACCCCCCACCATGCACCCACCACCACACAAATTTATAAAATAAATAAATAAAATCACACACTATGACCCTCTTCTCATCTGCGTTTAGCTCTTATTTTATAAAAAGACAATTTCACATGTGTGAAAAAGATTTGGACATAGCAGTGAGAAAAAAGACTTCCATTCATGTTGACTTGTAGCACTTTCAACTCATTAAAGGAAAAGGTTTTGTCAATATTCTTTACTTATCAAAATATACTCAACAACAATTGTTGATTCCCAGCACAAGCCAACACTTGAGGCATTATTCCTTGGATTAAAATATTTGCTTCTAGCTTTGAAGTCTCAAAAGCCTATGTTGCTGTGAAGCATTTCAATCTTACACTTAGGGTCCCCTGTAACAAAGTTTCACCTTAGTGTGAACCCAACAATATCAATCTAATGCAATTCTTAGCTTACACTGCTAAAAAGAATGATGGCCATGGACGTGCTTGGCCAGGCCCCAAAAAGGCACACCCATCTATTGGTCTAAATGCCTCCTCTTGGGGCAAGCAAGGAACTTGGCCGATGTGAACACAAAATTAATTTCTAATTGATGATCAAAATTAATAATAGAAAGGAAGTAAATGTTAAAAGAAAATTAGTGGGTGAATGTGGAAAAAGCAAGAGCCGCAAGCTATTTTAACACCCCACATCAATTCCTCTTCTAAGTGTCAGAAGATTAAAACCCATTCGGCACACCGAAGGAATTCTATTGCACCAATGTATATTGCATGTGTATGCATAGTGAGTAACATTATATCTTTAAAAATTTTGCTCACTTAATGTTTTGACATTCAAATAATATATTCTACTTTAAAACTAAAAATAATAATAATAATAACAACCCTTGCATCTAAAACCACCAAAAGTTAACAAGTTCAAGGACGGTAACTCATTGAAGTGATTCAATGGATTAAGGGAAAAACGAAAGTGAATTAAAACTTCCATACCAAGGTAAAAGATACCCATGTTACTTAAAAGGCCTTCAATGATATCACTTACATACTCCCAAAACTGATAAAAATGTAAGAATCAAAAAGCTATCAGTATTTTAATGCCGTCCAAATAAAAAGGTATGAAAAAATGAGATTGCCAAATCAAATAACTATTACTCCGGCCCCTGCAAAAGGGACTCAGAATATAAGATCTCTTGGACAGAGGTAATTTTTACCTATTCAAGAAACTAAAAAATGGAGAGGAAAAATGAAAAACAAATTAAAAAAAGAGGGAAGTCTAATACATCTGTGAAGAAAGGAAGCAGGGAAGAAACCTAAACTTTATAGAATATTTCTAGGGCCCATTTCTCCACACAGCTAAAACGGCTATGAAGATCTCAATGTTTTGCTTTCAAAAAGGCCATGCTTTTTTCCCCTTTCTTTTCTTTTAGATTATAAAAAAAATAGTGCAAGATGCCTCATCCTTCTTTTTACTTTCTTAGCCCTTCTTTGCTATAAGAGAATATTGTTCTTTCATCCATCTACTTGGTAAATAGATTAATTATAATTAATATCTGTAATAATAATAATAATGAAAGCAAATGTAAAGATTGTCAACATTTTAAGCTAAAAAATAGTATACTCACATTGTTCTGGCTAGAATAGAGACCCAAAAACGAGTAGGAGATTGAGAATAGATGATAAATAAAGACAACATATACATAGTGACGCAGTTTATTTTTATCAGAAAAATATAATGCAATTTTTTTTATAAGTGAAGTTAAACTGAAATGCCATAAAAAACAACTTGGCAAACTTCAAAAGATCATGCAGAAAATTTGCATTATATTTTTATCAGTAAAAATATAATGCAAATTTTTATCAAACGGTTTTCCTCCATATCAGTGAGAACACAAATCATGAAGGCAAATAGCCAGACTTCAGAAACTTTAAGTTTTGTAAAACGGCAGTAGAGTGGTCATTTCAAGTGAGAGTGAAACTTTAAAAATAATAATAATAATAAAAGTAGGTTAGAAGTAAAATAAGAAAACCAGCTTTGGAGGTTCTGCAGCTATCCCTAACAGCCAAGGCCAAATTGATGGGTTATGGATTTTAAAGTGATTTACAATGCATCAGCGGGTCAATTTCAGATGTAAAAATAAAACTTTCCAAGAAGAGCATATCAATCCACCAGCTAACAGTATCATACAAGGCGAGGCATGCTAAACCATGTGTAACCCCTGCAATATTACGCCATACCAAAAGATCAATATCCCATAACAGAATAACTACGCAGAGTTGCTGCTCTGAAGAAGAAAATTATTGACACAAGCAGCAAATATTTCGAACCAAAGAAAGAAAGTTTTCCTTCCACGCCCTTACTACTCGAAACCTCAACTGGCTAATTGGTTGAGATCAGGACACCCACTAGCCCAAATCTATAAAAGATATACACAATCAAGAAGCAATACCACTTCCTCGTTCCTAAATTAAGTTCCTACTTGATATACTCCAGCCAAATACAAAATTATCCATACCAAATTGGTACCTGAAGAGGGAGCAAGATCAGAATCATTGTACAAGAGCATAAGTAAGATAACCAAAAAAAAACAGTATCAAAGTGACATTCAACTTGTACGATATAGTTTTATCTGTATATATTATTGCAGTAATCATTTCAAAACACTGCACCTGTAGGAATCTAGCATCCAATATAATATAAAAAAGAGAGTCAAAACATGAAATTTTATGAACTTACCCTTCACTGACCAAGTTTAATGCCAGATTCACCAAAACAGTTTGTGAAAGACCTAATTTGTTGAGAATGGATGTAAGAGGACCATATGGATGCTGCACATTAAGTTCAAAGTTTAGAGTAGTCAATATCATTTGCTCAGCCTCAGTCACCCGCTCCCGATATTGCTCAAACCAGTCCTGTTCAATACAAAATTCATTTCATGTCAGCATATTAAAAACTTCAATTTCAATCTTAGTCTCAATTTAAGAAATCATGCATCTTCACATGCAAATAAAGATGCCTATAACTACTAGAAAACCTTAAATTTTCAAATGTTCTAAAAGAAAAAAGTTCAGCAAATTAAACAAAAATGTTTGGTATGCATTCCACTCATGAAAGAATTCTGGTAGGTTGCTTAGACATCTTGGTCCTCTTGTTGACACTTATATTGCCAAAGAATTTGATTTCATGTATATTTCTATTTATAGATTAAAAAACAGGGAGTTATGAGAACACTCACAATGGGAAGCAGATAGGACAAGAAAGTAATATCCTGCTTATGATAAATTTCAGAAGATGCTCTTATTACATCGTTCAAAGGGCGAGGTGTCTCCTCGGACTTTGCAGCAAGAAAGAGAGTGGCTGTAGCTATCAACTGCAGGAAAGCCAGACCATAAGAAAATATCAATAGAGGCTTCAAGCACAAAAGAAAGGAAACAAGTTCTTCTAACAAGCACTCTTTCTTAGAGGTTCTTGAAAAGCAGCCTCCAAAATAAAAGACAGAATTATCTGAAACTTCTAAGTAAAGGGTATAGAAACGCACAAATCTATCATGGCAGGCATGTGATCGTCGGACAAAAAATCGATGACAGAGAACCATGGCAGTGCCAATTGTGGTTTGCGGTCTGCAAGATAAAATAAATAAATAAATAAATAAAAACTAATTCATTAATTAAACAAAAATACAATTCAATAAACATGTTAACCACAACTAGTGCATTCAGGAAAGCATCCGGTAAATACTAAAAGAGCTTTGCAAAATTAAGACAAGCATTTAAGGCAGAGAGCTTACAATTCAAGCCGCAATCCAAGATGTTGAATGAAAGCACAATACGAATACCGCAAATGTGTTTCACGTAGTGCATCAATACCATCTTTTCTAGAAGGCGAGTATCTCTCAATTTCATCCCTCGACATAAACAATGGTTCATTATCATCCAATTTCAAACGGTCACGTTTACAACTCGTAGATGTAGAGGCCTCAGCATGTGATCTCATTGCAGGTGGAACTGAATTGTTGTATGCTGGCAGTGCAGCACTCTCATATTCCTCGGGCAGTGGCAAATAGTTCCTCGTGCTATCTACCCAAGTAGAAGCTGAAAATTTTCTCCTCTTGATAGATGGTGCATTATCTGGTTGAAAATAAGTATAATTGCTAAAATTATCCCTGTATTTCGCCGAATAGTCATGAAAATCATTATAATTTCTAGCATGATTGTTATTCCAACTTCTATTCCTATTAATATTATTGCTGAAGTTATTTCTGCCAAAAGAGGGCCAACGACCATCGTGGTAGGTGCCTCCTTGTGGACGGTAATTACGTGCAGAAGACATTGTACCTGTTCATAATTTAAAAATAAAATAAAATTGTCAAGAACACAGAAACCATAGTTAATTAAAAGTAACATCATCAATGCTAACAATCTTAGCATTTCCTTTCAGCAGATTAGAACTTATAATTTTTCAATCGCAAGCACATTAGTTTTCTTTTGTTTAAGGAGATCTTACGAATTTTGGCCCAGTACGATCAACAATCTATAAATTCTTTGTACTTAAAAACAAAGCAGTATATGAACCATAAAGAAAACAAGCTACATTAGGGTTTTACAGAACCAACTTTGGGATCAAACTGTATTCCACACTCTGAAAAGAAGACATAGTTATCACAATTATTTTCGAAAACTCCATATTAACTTTTTTTTTTTTAATCAAAAACCAAACACACCCTTAAACCTTTTAATTTACGTAAGTTCATCAATTTACTTAAACAGGACAATCTTTTGAAATCGTTGACACAGCCCAAAAAAAAAATTACCAAAAACAAAAGCCAATTGTGACCAACCCTAAGCTCAAGCTAAAAGACGCGTTCTCAACAGTCAACAATCGCTTCTAATGAAAACAATATCTAACCAAATCAGCCAAAAATATTTTGAGAAATTCAATCGAATCATCAGCAATATTCTTCATAATAAACCCCAACTCATTGCAATTAACTACAACAAATAAACAAAAAAAATTACAAAAAATCAATACCGGATCTCAATAAAATGATCTATTATTGAAAAATACATCCAAAATTATAAGGTAAAAAAAGAATTACCTGATGATCAGAGAGAGGGAGAGTTGAAGGAAGAAAGCTCCGTGATGGAGATGAGATGAGATTGTGGTTTTAAAACAGGGAAGATGAGAATAAAGCGTAAAAAAAGAGTCAAAGAACTGAAAAGAGAGAGGGAGATAAATAAAGAGGAATTGCAATCTGTTTTAACAAGCGAAGCAACTTTAACATTCGGTGCGTTGGGCTGGTGTAAGGCAAGGTAAGATTTGGTTTGGTTTGGTTTGGTTTGGTTTGGTTTTAAGTTTAGTCGTGTCGGATAAGATATTAGCTAACAGAACACAGTCCGCGTTTTCGAAGTCTTCTACGCTGTTCGCCTGCGCGCATTGCGCACCAGAAATTGTCAAACTTCTTCAAGTCTATTTTGGGCTAAAAGGCCTATATATTAGGGCTGGATTGTTGATGATAAGCGTTGGACTTGTTATAAATTTGGGCCAAAAGGGTAAACTCAATATAGTCCAAACCATTCTCCATCTACGCAAGCTCAATTTGATTGAGCTTTTATTTTGCAAGGCAAGAATAATGGCGATAAGCGAATCCTATCACCTATACAACTCAAGTAAAGAAAATAACCCTATTGGTTCCAAACTTGATTGCTGACTAGGGTATGAATGAGATTATGGGAGCGCTAAATTGTGAAAAAAGAAAGTTATAATTATGCTATTAAAAAATATTGATAATATTTACTCTTTTTACAAGTTATAAATAGGTGTTGACAAATTTGATATGCAAAATCTAGTTGTAAATACATATAAAATAATATTTTACAAGCAAATCTCTTTATTTATATATAGGGATCAAGTTACCATGCTCACCTGTTTAAAATAAATCATGCACATATTATACTGTAGAGAGAAAATATTACACCTCCAAGAAAAAGACAAAATTGCCCTTGAGAGGCTGCACGGTTCGTCTCACTTTGGAAATTTAATTACACAATCTCCTCGTCTCCCAAATCTGAGCAGCACAAATATTACAAATTTGGTTGAATGTTCCACACTTCCAACCTCCATATGGCCCACCAAGTGAAAAACACCAAAAGAGTAAGGTAGTGTTTGTTTTTCTTATACTTATCACTTAACACTTAAAGTGTTTAGATCTAAATCTTAAAATTTTTGTTTGTTTTTCCATTTAGCACTTATTTTAAGTGATAAATCACTTAATTGAAAAAGTGAAAATTTATCACTTTTTCTAATCACTATTGTCTAAATGAGGTGTTAAAAATTTTATGCCATAAATATCCTTACATATTAAAATAATATAAAGTTTATCCAATTTTCTAATCATTATTGTCTAAATGAGGTCTTAAAAAATTTATTCTATAAATATCCCTACATATTAAAATAATATAAATTTTATCAAATTTTTATTTATGAATATTATTTTAATTTATTAAAAGGTACAATTTTGGTATATTTGTGATTGTTTTAGTATTTATTATCAAATTGTTATATTATTTATTACTATATTTATAATTACCATATTAAAATATGATAAATATTTTTTATAATTGGTAAACTTTCATTTATTTCTATTAATATTTCAAATTAATTAGCTAATAATACGTTGAGTAATAACTATTAAAAAATTTGATATCATTATAAATAGCGAGTTTTAAAATAGATAATATATTTGATAGAATTTTGTTACATATTATAGGGACAGTTTTCTTAAAACTTTAAAAGTTATTTATTGGATTGCTAAGAACATTTTATTTTATTTAATAGCGTAAATTTAAAGTAAAAAAATTAATATTTAATATTGTCAGTTAAAAGATCATATTAGTTTTTTTTCTTTTTAAGTTTATGAAATGGAAAACACTTTAATTAATAGGATTTTTCTTCTATGATTCAAAATATGATCCTCAAATGTAATGGATAAAATACTATTCTTATAATTTTTTTTATAGAAATTGATATGACTTAAACTTGATCTAATTAGATGAATGAATTTTAAAAATTGATAATATTAATGATATAATAGTCATACAATAATATCATATGAGTTTATATAATATAATATAAACTATTTAAATGAAAAAGAATTGTTTTTTAATTTTAGTTAATAATTACTTTTTAAAGGTTGTAAGAAATATAATATTAATTATTTTAAATGAAAAAGAATTTTGATTTAATTTTATTAACTATTTAATTTTTAAATGATTGTATAAATATAAATATAAATATTTTATATTTTAACAATGATAAAAAAGTCATATTAAATGTAAAATATTCTCTTTCCACTTTTTTAAAGTGGTATCTAAAAAAGCAAACAAACATCCTATTAAGTAGTACAAATTAAGTTTTAAAAAGTGTTTAGATCTAAAAAGTGTTGAGTAATTGAAACAAACACCACCTAAGACACTGTTGCAATACGTGTGCTTCTAAGAAAAGGGTGTGGTCCCTTTTGGCCACATGTCTATCTGAGGAGCGTAGATCTATAGGTATCAACAGGATGGTCCTCTCATCCACATGTCTGCCCAGAATTCAATAGCACAGCTTGGGAAACACGAAACTCCATCTCGCGCTCATCCAGAATGATGAGTAGCACAGATCACTCACACATGTGAAGATAGTAGTATAAAAACAAAATTAGGGTTTGGACAATAAAGGGGATCTCACACACAACTCTAGGCAGCTGTCATCATTGTTTTGGTCTTAGTAATCTCTCTTGGAAACCGTGGATCATTAGAAAGACAAGATTCAACTACATTCCCTTGGTTGTCCAACTACTATTTTATTACTATACAGTCCTCCCTTGTTCCATTCCCTAAATAGACCTCGCTCTCATTTTATATTCCTACTAGTCATCACCATGAATCACACTGACTTAAGCGTTGGAGGGCCAATGCCAAGGAACCTTGGCTCCTTCTAATGTTCTCTATTGTCTTGAAGGTATGTTCTTCTTTGGAATGCATTAATTTGAAGAGAAAGTTGGATGCCTAAAGTTTGAGAATTGATGGCCGTTCTTGGCATTTGAGGTCCTAGCATAGTGCAGCAGTCCATTGGTTCCTTGGCCACGTGTATCGCTGCAGTTAGTGCTGATTTTCTAAATTCTCATTTTTTTTTCTCATTTCAATTTGGTCTCAGCTTGGAACTCCATTAGCCAACTCTATTATTTTTCAAATGCGTCTATGAGCCTATTCATGAAATTATTTCTTTTTACTTAACCACATTAATGATTAAAACAGTACTTACTATTTGGTATGATTTAAATTGTAACTATATGAAAAAATGCGATGTACATCTCGAGCATATAATAAAGACAATTTTATGGCAAGTAGAAGTTGCTGCAGAAGCTTATTTGTTTATAGCTAAGAATTTATCAATGTTGATAGAAATTGAAAATGTATATCTAGAATATACATATTGGTTTTGTCAAATTTTAGCTGGAATTATTGCATGATTACTCAGATAACTTTTTGGATCTCTTGTGATGATCAATGAATTGAATGTCAGACGATGCTTAGTAAGTTAGACAGAAGGCAACATTCATTGCATTAATACATAACTTTACATCATGAGAGAAACAAATATAACACATTTCATGGTCCTCGGCCCCTCAAAAAACACTAACACAAAACAAAGATAGAATTAATATTTCAATTTATTGGGATTGAGTCAATTAATTAATATAAATTATGAGAATCTCACTATTACAGTCGAATGACTGAAGGAAACGTAGAGTAGCAAGAAGATGCCATGGGGGAGAGAAGCGTCAATGCTGGCCGTGATAATTTCGTATTACAAAACACGGTTTAACTTTGTAGTTTATAGCTTCATTAATACTCTTCATGATAGTACGATTTTCGATTTGCGAAATGAGAGTAGGTGCGTAAAACCCCATAGTCAATAAGTTCGTTAAATATCAAATTAAACTAAGATGATTGGTATTCCATAAAAGTTCAATCTTGAAAGCATGTATATGTAAATTAAATAAAGCTAATTATAACCTTAAGTACATCGAAATAAGCATCACTATGGTCGAGAAACATAGATTTTTTGGATCGAGATATTAATTGAGAAAAATTTAGGTTCGAGATTAGGTTCGAGATTAGAGAAAATGAAAGCCTGCTAATATGATTCGTTAATCTTAAAGTTAAAGGTAACGGATGATATCTGTACCAGCAGAGAATTGTATTTCAAGCAAATAAGGGTGATGATGATGAAGATTAGGGGGTTGGGACTATCTATGACTATTTATAAGTGTTATATATACATCATCTTCCTTATTAATTTAATTATAGATCAGAATTATATCATTTTTAAACTAAATTGATTGATCTCTCTGGGTCTAGTGCCACTTTGCAGAAATCTATCATATAAACTGCGCATGCAAGATCTATATGGTGGCCCTCAAGATCTTGAACAACTAAGCAGACGATCATTTAATCGGCAGCATAGCTCCGTGTTAAAAACACAGACGAACTGGCATGCATTTCATGCGTTAAATTGATAAAGATATTATATATAACTAAATAAACTAACACTGTTTGCTAATTTGTTGCTTTTTTTCTAGCTAGTTACTCATATGATCAGCTGGGATACATATATAATGCATATATATATATATATATATCCTCGATTTTTATCCTAACGCTGGAAGCCGATGAGAGGTGAGCTGGGTTTGAATATATTTTTTTCTAAAAAGAGCTAAGAGTAAGTTGAGGAATGAATTGGGGATGATAAGATTTTGTTTAAACAAATAATATTGAAAGCTAATGTCTGAACCATTTTCACGCAAAGGGGCATATGGTGATTAATGATCACGATAAATATAAAAACAACAATTAGGGCTGGGGCTAGGGTTAGTGGTCCTGCATTTTCTTGAATTAAATGCCAGTAACTAATCACAACTGAATCCGCCGATTTAAGAGCATAAACAGCTGTATAACAGGCCAAAACTCATTAAAACCAGGTAAATTTAACTAATATTAATATATGATTGTGCATATTAGACTGTACAACTATGATATGAGTCAGCATATACTGATCATACTAATTACTACTAAGAGAAACAGACCCCTGCAGTTGCCTTTTTATGCATGCTAAATCAACGTAAGTTAATGACTATTATTATTAAAAAATTAAATTAATTTTTATTGGAAAAGATACCCTAATTAAAATATGAATCTTAACCCTTCTAACCCATGATCCAACCCCACCTTTCACGTTTAAAGCACGTGACACCTAATTCTACATTGTCACAACACCACTGTTTTGTTATTTGTTACCAGTACTACTTTCCACTTTCCCCACCAATTTTGCTCAGTGAGAGAAAGAGACGTTTCCATCTCCCATGTGCCTCTTTTGCATGCCAAGATCCCACCATTTTTCTCAACAACCCAAATTAATTAATTTGACTACTTTATTAAGTTTATTTAATTTCTTTATTTCGTTAAAGAAATTTGCAAACAATCTTGGTATTTTCAGTGTCGATAATAAATTGATTAAAATACTTTCAAAAGACTTTTCTTTCTTTTACAATTTCATCAATCATTTTCAGATATTTTAACAATATTTTATTGTTTTTTTTCTCAAGATTAATTATGTTTCCACAAACTTTATCAACTATGTTGTTGGTTCGGATAATGAGAACATCATACTCAATTTTTTTTGGAATATTTGAAAATTATTTTCGAAAATTAAATTTAAAAATCCAGATATATTTAGAAGCTTAAAGTAATATGGGTAACTTTTTTAGTAAATTGTATTAAATTCTTGAAATCATAGATCACTTACCATTCCAGTATTATTAATACATATCTGATTAGAACATATATTAAGATGACTTTTGTTACGAACAATATCAACAACTGATTTACTTGTTTGTTTGTTCATGTCCTCTCACTAAATTTGGTAATCTTCTTGGGGAATTCCAAAATTATTTTGCGTAAATGGGGTTAAAAAGCGGCAGGTGTCCAAAACAATCAGCAGAGCGCGTGAGGTCAACCAAACCCCTTCCATACTTAACGTCTTATTCCTTATACAAAGGAAGGAAGGAAGGAAAGCATTATAAGAATCACTCATCTGACTCAGTCTCTCAAATTTTCTTGTTCCAATCCAAAGTCTCTCGTTCTTTCTTGACGTCTAAAAACAGTTTTGATTGGGGTTGATAATGTAGCAGTGGAGATGGGTAGGAGAAGGGAGAAAGATACAACAAGATCTCAAACTCTACCGCCCTCACCATCTCACTCTTTCTCTTCATCTTCCTCCTCAGACTTCGAATTTACCATCTCCATCTCTCCACGCAACAAGTCTTCCTCCACGCTCTGCCCAGCCGATGAGCTCTTCTACAAGGGCCAGCTCTTGCCTCTCCATCTCTCCCCTCGCATCTCCATGGTCCGTACTCTCCTTCTGGCGTCCTCCAGCACCTCCTCCTCCTCCGACACCACCACCACCGCCTCACGTGACTCCACCGGCAGCGCCTCCTCCAACGAATCCAACTCGTCCTTCAACAGCGACCTTGTCTTGCTCGCTCAGTGTGACTCGTCCAGGCCGAGTTCAGTCACGGAGGATGACGAGTTCAAGAGGTTGAATGGGAACAGTTTCATGAATCATCAGATCAAGAAGAACAAGTACTTCTCCTTGGCCAGATTCTCTTCCGTGTTCAAAAAGGAGTCGTCGAAGAATCGTGACGCGGAGAACATTTCCGGTGTAAAAAGAATGAGCGCGACGGCTAAAGAGGTTATTAGAAAGTATTTGAAGAAAGTGAAGCCATTGTACGAGAAAATATCTCAAAAACAACACCAAAAGATAGGACACCAAAAGATAGGAGTCACGGCAATGAAACTCGAGAGATCTGTAAGAGATATAGATATATCTAGTCAGAATCCGAGGAAAGAAACAAGCACTGGACTTTCCCACTCATTCTCGGGAAATTTAAGGTACCCAAGAAGGAGAAGCTGCGTTTCAAGCTGTCCATCATCGATGCGGTCATCACCAAGTCACTCAGGGGTACTTGGTCGCAGCGGCTATTCAGGCACGAGTAGTGGAAGAGCCGGGAGCATGTACTACTCCGATACATCGTCAATGGAGGAGTTGCAGAGTGCGATTCAAGGTGCAATTGCCCATTGCAAGAACTCCATGAACAAGAGCTTGGTCAGTAACGAAATTTGAGAGTATTGATTAGTTAACTGTGTCAGATATTATTATCTAATTCTAAACATAATTTCTAATCCATATATATCAATTAATTATGTGTGTGTCTTTATCTCCGTGTCCATTATGGAGTTGTTGGATTCTAACGTGAGGTGGTAAAGGCTGCACGTGAAGTTATCTTGTAACATTGTACTACTGCTACTCATTTGATCAGGTTGTCTCTACTCGATCCTAACTCGTCATGAAAGAGTTCTAAACTCTCCCTGCTGGCTAGTCTTGGAATTTGTAACCTTTTAGGTTTTGGTTCGTTTCATAACAAAAACAATTCTGTAACTTCCTTTATTTTTTGCGCTCCCTTTTTTGTCCATTTCTCCTTAACTTCAATCTTTTTCTACAACGTCAAATATACACAGGCCTGTTGACACAATAGAAATCGATTTGTGTGCCTTACAATTTGGCTGCAGATGCCGTCGCATACCCTTAGCAGAACAAAATGTTCATTATATTTCATTTTAATTTTCATATGGATTGACTTCATAATATAATAAGATTTGTTAATATTGTTCCTGTGATATTTATATTATGGGTTTGGCTTCGTGGAATCATCCATGTGCGTAAGAGTTAATGGAGCTTCAATACAACGGTGGTCTTTATTACTCATAAATTTGAAGTTTCTATATTAGGTACATTTCAAATTTGAATTGGGGCGCTCTCTAATCTATCTAAACGAGTGTAGGGCCTTAAGGTTTTAGAAGATCCAAGATTCGAAGTTGCGTATAGAATTCATGATCCTCGATACGTATAAGCTGTCTCATTCAAGTGTTTTTATCTAAGGAAGCAAACAACTACTGGTCTTACAAAAGTGTATGGATATATATATTACTTGTGAAGAAAATATTGTTCATATGATTGAGATCAATGTCATGTGATGCAACATTATTGAAATGGTTTTCTCAAAGTAATTAAATCAAACCATGTGACATCTTGTAATTGTATGCTAATTCGTTATGGTATTATGTATGATGCGGATTATTTTGTAATTAATATTCAAAAACTATGCACAATAAGCAGATGAATAATGTACTTTTTTCAAAATCTATTCCAAATTTTATTAATTAATTAATATTTGATAAGTAGATGGTATCTAAGATAACGAGTGACGTGATATCTTTACTTTTATGTTTTATTATTTGAAATACATAATTTTGAGATAAATTTTAGAATGTGTATTACTGATTCTCAAACAAATGTTTTGAAACCTTATTTACAAACTCTAAAATTACTTTGATTCATTTAAATGATAAATATTCATTAAAAAAAAGTTAGAGATAATATTTGTTTATTAATGAGATACACTGTGGTTAAGCTATAACCCAATTTTATGGTAAAGTTTCGATGCATTATGCGATTTGATATTTTATTTGGATTAATTCTCTTACAGCCTTCCATTTTTTTTTTTTTCAATTGGCTGGAGAAAATCAAAATGTTTTAAAATTTAGATCCAACGCTTCTGTCGGCCCGTTATTATAGTCCTGCCCATGCATTATAAGTACGCATTTCTTCTTGCAAAAGTTGAGCAGTGACCGTCACGCGCATAATTAGGCGCCCGCAACATGAAATTGCAAGTCTTCTTCGTCAGCGTAGCAGCTAGCAACGCTACAGCACAGCGCTCACCCACCGATACGGAAAATTTATGATTATATGATGCAAGGATAACCGTACGTTTCCAGTGATTTGTCGAGTAGTGTAGCTCAGCAGCTTGGTTCTGGTGTAGCTTGGCTTGATTCTATTGGGTTCCGAAATCAGAACGGATACAATGGACTGTACTCATCATCGCTGATATGGATTCTGAAGATCCTTTCAAATCTAACTTGTGTTGGATCTACATATTGCTCATATGTGTGTAGGACATAGTTGCGTATTTGGTCGGAATCACGAGTCAGTACCAGCTTTGACCACTCCAGTACATACATGTACTTTCTCCCCTATCAAGATACACGGTAAAATCCATCGTAACTGTATTATTGGCTATGGCAATTTGGCATCCCTATATAATTTTATATAATAATTTATGTACATAGAACATTTAAGTATTACGATTATTAATAAATTTTATGATTTTGATGTTTATATTGCTTTACTTTGTGGTCATAATTAAATTAAATTGTATGATGGTAGCGGCTAATAATGTTAATTGTAACATAATTTGATGTGTTTAGTTAGATGTTACAGTGGGACCATGATGGTCTTGATCTTGGCTAGGTAGGTGACCACCGACTTGAAGGTTGAGCATATCAGTTTTATCAGAATACTGTTATTAAGCTTATCATAATACTGTTCGTAGGATCAATTATAGTGTTTGATGCGTCTCAAACAAGTACTTGTTCTTTTGCTTTACCACTATATTCAATCCAAGATCGCAACCTCAACCTTAATTTTCAAAACTAAATCTTCTTTTTTCAAGATTCGAGAATAACTTCGAAAATATCATAAAGTATTACTTACATGTACAATTTTAAAACAATAAAATATATTTATATGCTACTTTATATGAGATATGCAGTATTACTTCGGCTTCAGCTACAATACACTCGTAATAAATGCAACTATTTTTAGTTTTGCAAAAATTACGAAAAAATGTGCAAAAAAGTAGAGCATGTTAAAAAAAAAAGTTGGAAATACCTTTTTTCCGATTTTTTTTTCATATTTTCTTCACTTTTTGGCAAATTAAAATAGGATGTACGGGAGGTATATAGTATGACTCTAGAAAGTAAGCTTACATTGAATGTATAGTAACAAAAATTATTGAAAATTCATGTTAAAACACTACAATGATATTCCATTTTCGTTAGGTGCCGACATTTCTCAATTACATTCTTTTACCGGAAGAGCCGACAGTTTGTCAAAACACCACAATGACATTCCTTTTTACAAGAGGAGCGAGCCAGTGAAGGAAAATAAATATAAGTAAACGACGAACGAACATATAACATATTCACCTACAAATTAATTCACGAGTAAAAAACTTCAAATGTAAATGTGAATTGGTACCAAAAATTTTCCAAACGCGAGCAAAGGAGTAAGAAGAAAAGCAAGTCACATGTTCGAAGTACCAAAATGGAGTGGACATGGTCCTGGTCGACATGGTCCTGGTCCTGGAGTCCCTGGTCCTGGATTTCACGTGGCCGGCCGTAGGACAAGTAGCACTTGTTCATGTTAAGCCGCGCCATTCGAGGACGTGATTGAATGTGGCTAGATAGTAACCTTTCATATCATTCTCGCATCACTTTATGTAATTGTCTGAGGTGAAAATAAGTACTTCTCATTGAATGTCATGACGTTCTTCTATTCAAAAGCTGATAAATATTCAATGCTAGACTTCAATGATGATTTCCATTCACAGTTCCACTCACAAGTTTGAATGCAAAATTTGTCCAATTTTCGTTTGTGGAAAAGCCTAGTATACCGTGTCGTTATCATATGTACGACGAATATCTAAAATTTGGAGAGTTAAAAGAGTTTACTGGTTTGAATTGATAATGTTATTTCGTTGGCTTCAGACTATCTGATCAATTATCAATATATTGATTGGACAACATTATCCAACCAATTAATTAATTATTTTTCTAAAATAAATATTTATGAACCATAAATTCGTCACCTGGTATATATGATACCCCCTCTAACCATTGGATTCAGGTGATTTCTCATTAACTAACAAGTGATGAAAACTGCTTATGCCATTTTACGACTGGCAAATAAATCTGAGTTATTAAAACTCACAATAATAGCTAGATTAGTAATATCATCGTATAACTATATATATATATATATATATATATAAGAGTAATATCATACTTTTCAAGTTAGTATTGTTGTGACATATATGGCTTTCCACCTCTTGCTTCTATGGTTGGATTGATAGTGAAAAACTGATTAGGACTCGATTGATAGTTGCCCTAAAGTAAGGAGGATCGAGGTATAAAGAACACTAATTAATTTGAGGGAAGAGGAGGCAAAGTGAGAGGAAAACAAATGATTGTTGAACTCTTGATTTTGCTTGGAATTCTTCACTTTTTCATTGGCTAGGCTTGAAAGGCGAAAAAGCAAAGCCTTGGCTATAAACAGCAATTGAATGGAGCAATTGAGATGTACAAGTCAATTAGCCATAGAGCAACAAAAGTTTCGGCTCTTCCTCTCACCAATTCTCTTTATAATTACTCAGCAATTTCTTTTCATTTATTTCGCTTTACCGTGTTTTGGCACTTTCCACACTATTATCAGTAATTTTTCATATATTACACTTTCACCCTTGTACAACTATAATACATATCATCTAATATTTTTAGTTTTACAACAAGTATCTAAGTGATATGAAATCATTTAAAAGTCATATATATCACTTGTAACGTTAATTCAAAACTGTTAGAAAAAATATTATTAATTCATCAAATAATACATGCCCAACCAAAATTATAAACAAATATATTAAATAAACAAATAACAAAATAAATAACAAACGTAACAATTATAAAAGCAAGTTAGAAAAATCTGGCCTATGCTATGAGAGGCACGCGTAAAGCGTTGTCCTAAAGCCAAAGAGTCCTCCCCTTCATGCGGGTAAAAGATGGTCCTCAAGGGCTCCAAGATACAACCCAATAGCTCTCAGCCACTCTCCTCAATGAGCACGATCACCGGAAGAATATGAACCAGTCTTACAAGTCGTAGTTGCAAAATTGTAGAATTTTGGAATTGAAAATAGGGGAGTGATGGCTTTGATGATTAGTATCTAAAAATTGAACCTAAAGACCTCCTTATATACTAGTGTCCTAGACATTGTAACCTATATGATTAATAGTGTAACTCCTATAACATAATGTGCTTATAAATTATGTAACCTACAAATGAAATTAAACTTTGTAACTCATGCAATGAATTTTATAACTCATGCACAATTAGGTTTTATAACTCATAAAATTGAAAACCTTTTTTATTCCAACAATCCCCCACAAAAAGGTTTGAAATTTAAAATTAATTTTGCAACTTTATATTATGCAATCAATGTAGGTGCCTTTCGAGCTTGAACCTACACTTAGTGTTGATAGCATCTATTTAAGGTACTTGAGTGAACTATGTCTTGAACTCGGTTCCTTGACCAAACTTCAAGCTATCACACACATAATACCGACAAAGACTTGGTTTTTGCGGGTTAGCGCTATTAAAGGCCATGCGCTCAATCTTGATTCTCATGAGAGTTTTTAGAAGACAGCTCAATCTTCACGGTCGCGGCCTCACGACGACTCTCACTTAGGTAAGTCCTCCAAAGGTATATGTGACCTATACCTTGCAAGAAAATACTTGCCTTGGACTTATTCAAGGTAAATATACCTTTCCTTAACATCACTTATAAAGCACTTTTGCCTTAGGGATGAACTAGAGTATATCTTCTCAAAGATATCTCCATAATAGTAGTGCTTAATAAGTCACGCAATATGAATTGTTTCTACCCATTGAACCTCCTTCATGGGATCTCCAATCACAGAGGTTGGGTTACCTCCCTAGGTGACTCCCTTATGAGCTTAGGCCCATCCCCCTCGACAATTCTTTAGTAGCTTTCAAGGAAAGCCCTTTAGTTAACTGATCAGCAATATTTAACTCAGACTTAATAAACTCTAAAGTTACAACGGCAATGCCTAAAAGACTTCTCACAGACTTGTATCTCACTCTTATATATCTACTCATCTTTTTGTTGGTGTGAGTTTGCTTCATCAAATCTATAACTGCTTTACAATCATAATGTATAGGAATAGATGATATATTCCTAACCATCAAAGGCATTTCCATGAAAAGATTCTTGATCCATTCAGCTTCTTTACAAGTAGTGTCTAAAGCTATGAGTTCAGACTCCATAGTACTTCTAGAAATCAATGTTTGTTTCTTCGAACTCCAAGATATAGCTGCTCCTCCTAAAAGAAATATATAACCACTTGTGGATTTAACATCTATATTGTCTGTAATCCAATTAGCATCACTATATCCTTCGATAACATTTGGAAATCCTTTATAGCATAAAGAGTAATTAGTTGTTCTTTTAAGATATTTACACACTCTTTCTAAAGCAAGCCAATGCTCTTCACTAGGATTATGAGTATATCTATTAAGTCTACCTACTGCATATGATATATCAGGCCTAGTTTTATTTGCTATATATAACAAAGATCCTATAATTTGAGAATACCTTAATTGAGACACTGGTTCCCCTTGATTCTTCTTTAACTCAATCTTAGAATCATAAGGAGTAGATACCGACTTAGAATCAAAGTATCCAAACTTTTTTAACATTTTCTCAATAGAATTTTTTTGATCTAAAGTAATACCCTTAGAAGTCTTCTTTATTCTCATGCCTAGAATCATATTTGCTTCACCCAAATCTTTCATATCAAAGTTTCTAGACAAATAGGATTTTACATCATTTATTATCTCCAAGTTCGATCCAAAAATCAAAATATCATCTACATATAAACTCAAAATAACATGTGCTCCATTAATCTCTTTATAATATACGCACTTATCATGTTCATTAATCATAAATCCATAACTTAAAACTACTTCATCAAACTTCTCATGCCATTGTTTTGGAGCTTGTTTTAGACCATAAAGAGACTTAACTAACCTACAAACTTTGTGTTCTTGTCCTTTCACTATAAAACCTTCAGGTTGTTTCATATAAATTTCTTCATCTAAATTTCCATTTAGAAAAGCAGTCTTTACATCCATTTGATGAATAACTAAATTATGTATAGAAGCTAAAGCTATCAAAATCCTAATTGTTGTAATACTAGAAACTGGTGAGTAAGTATCAAAATAGTCTATTCCTTCTCTTTGTGTAAATCCTTTTGCTACTAGCCTTGCCTTATACTTATCTATAGAACCATCCGATTTCAACTTCTTTCTAAAGACCCATTTACAATCTATTGCTTTGTTCCCAGGTGGAAGATCCACTAAAACCCAAGTGTTATTTTGAATTATAGATTCAAATTCACTATTTATAGCTTTCTCCCAAAAAGGTGCATCAATGGAAGTTACAGCTTCTTTATAAGAACTAGGATCTCCTTCCACCAAGTAAGTATAAAATTCTTCTCCAAAATTCTTTTCTTTCCTAGGTCTTTTACTCCTCCTAGGTTCAACTTGTGATTCATCAATTGATAAATTAGTAAGTGTTTTTTCATTATCAATCGAAGTAGATGGACCACAAATGGTTTTTTGAACTCTAGTTCTAAAATGAAAAATATCTTCAAAATAAGTAGCTTCTCTAGCTTCTATGATTGTGTTATTAGATATTCCACTAACTTCAGAATTTATAACTAAAAATCTATTTGCACTACTATTTTGGGCGTATCCAATAAAAACTGCATCTATTGTTTTTGGTCCTATTTTCTTTCTCTTAGGCTCAGGTATACCAACCTTAGCTAAGCACCCCCACACTTTAAGGATTTTAAGATTAGGAACTCTTCTTTTCCAAATTTCATAAGGAGTTTTCTCTAAATCCTTAACCGTTATTCTATTCAATATAAAACATGCGGATAATATTGCTTCCCCCCACAAATTATCTGGTAAACCATAACTTAACAACATAGAATTTACCATATCCATCAAAGTTCTATTTTTTCTTTCAGCAACCCCATTAGATTGTGGTGAGTAAGGTGGAGTTAACTCATGAATAATACCATTCTCTTCACAAAAAATACTTAAAGCACTTAAAGTATACTCACCACCTCTATCAGATCTAAGCTTCTTAATTCTTTTATCTAATTGATTTTCTACCTCATTTTTATATACTTTGAATTTATCAAATACCTCATCCTTAGTCTTAATCAAGTATACATAACAATACTTAGAACAATCATCAATAAATTTTACAAAAGATCTATTTCCTCCTCTAGTATGGTGATCGATTAGAATCACAAACATCATTATGTATAAGTTCTAAAACTTGGGTTGTCCTCTCAATCGACTTGTAAGGCTTCCTAGGTTGTTTAGCTTGAACACAAATCTCACACTTATGTTTAAAATCAATTATAGCTTTAGGCACTAAGTCAAGATCCATCATTCTTTTGATTTTCTTTAATGATACATGTCCAAGTCTCCCATGCCAAATATTAGAAGTTTCAATATTAAAAACTTTGGAAACTTTATTAGATCTTGAAAAATTATTCAACTTAAATAAACCATCACAAACATAACCTTTACCCACAAATACATTATTTTTAGAGATTACAACTCTATTGGATTCTAAAATAATTTTGTATCCTTGTTGAACTAAAGAAGACCCACTAACAAGATTTCTTCTCACTTCAGAAACATAACGCATTTTCTTGATAATTAAAGTCTTTCCAGAAGTCATCTTCAATTCAATATCTCCAATCCCAAGTACTTTGCGGTAGTATTATTGCCTAGAGTCACACTTCCTCCACTTGAGTTCTGATAATTTTTAAAATAACTTCTATCAGAACAAACATGAATATTCGCGCCTGAATCTAACCACCATTCATTATTTTCATAAGTAAAATTGACACTCAAAGAATTAGAATTATTATACCTAATGAGAGGTTCATTTGGTTCACTTGGACTTCCTTCTTCCAAGACATGTACTTGATCCTTTTGATCTTTATGATATTGCTTGGGCTTATGTTTGTAGGCTTCTGTCTTTTTGTAAAAACAATCCTTTGCCATATGATTAGACCTTCCACAAACATAGCAAATCCTATCCCCTTTGCCTTTAGAATTCTTAGACCTATTGTGTTGAATATTCTTATTCTTAAAGCTCCTTCTCCTAGGTTGAAAACCATTTCTCTTATTGTTCTTGAAATTCCTTGTGTTTTCAACTAAGTTTACTTTAGTACTTTCAATTTGATTAAAAGTACCAACCCTGTTATTTTCTTCAATTGTAAGTGAGTTAATCACTTGTGTCATGGAAAGAGTTCCTTGTCTATGTTTTAAAGATTTGAAAAAATCAGACCAACTAGGAGGTAACTTCTCTATTAAACATGACACCTTAAAATCTTCACTAAGAGTCATACCATTTTTCTCAACTCTTCTCAAAAGTTCTTGAAACTCATGAATTTGATCTCTAATGGGTTTAGAATCTACCATTTTATAAAGATTAAAATTTGAAACAGCAAATCTATCTAGACTAGTGTCTTCTATTCCATAAACGGCTTCAATAGTGTTCCAAAATTCTAAGGCATTTTTTGTAGTTTCATAAACATCATAGAGATGATCTGATAAAGCACTTAATATTCTATTGTAACAATGATAATCTATCTCCTCTTTTGACAATTGAGTTGTGGAAGTAGAAGTGGAACTAGAGGCTTCTTGAGTTGTAGATGTATTGCTAGGTTGACTAGATAGTTTACTAGGTTGACTAGTTGGTTCAATAGCTGAAATTAAACCTAGAACAGTGAGCCAATATTTCAATTGTCTTTGCCATCTCCTAAAATTTTGTCCATTAAATTTTTCAGGTTTTATACTATTTGTTTCCTCAATCTTATTCATTGTCTTTGCACTAAAATATCTAAAAGCAAAGGAAATAACTAATATAGATCTGCGCACAATATATAAAATAAATATCACAAAATATTCAATATGCAATTAATAAAAATTTCAAACTAATTAAACAATTAGTAGATACTTATAAAAAATATGTAACCGATAATTAAATTAAATAACTATTTTAAATTTGAAAGCAAAATAAAACCGTTTAGAGTTTTTTTTTAACTAATAAATTAATAAAAGTTATAACAACTTTAGTATCATAAATATTTTAGAGTTGTAATAGAAACTTAAATATTTAAGACAAAACTAATGTAACTTTCAATTTTATAAATAAAATTTAATGCATTAAAAATTGTTATTCAGTTTTATAAATAAAATTTAATGTATTCAAAACTTCAAATTTTGTCTAAATAATTTTTTATTCTATTGCAAACATAACTTCAAGTCTTAAATGAATTTAAAACAAACTTTAAGAAATAATTATGATATGTAGAAAAATACTTTGTAAGTCACCTTGCATATATATATATATATATTTTTAAATCAAACCAAGCAATGATTTATTAATAAAATGTTATATTATAATAAATACACACAATTATATAATTAGAATAAACAAATTAAAATTTATAAAATATATATACGAATATCAAAACAAACGAGTAGATATTCTCTTTGGCTTTAGATTGTTAGAAAAAATATTATTAATTCATCAAATAACACATGCCCAACCAAAATTATAAACAAATAACAAAATAAATAACAAACGTAACAATTATAAAAGCAAGTTAGAAAAATCTGGCTTGTGCTATGAGAGGCACGCGTAAAGCGTTGTCCTAAAGCCAAAGAGTCCTCCCCTGGTCCTCAAGGGCTCCAAGATACAACCCAATAGCTCTCAGCCACTCTCCTCGATGAGCACGATCACCGGAAGAATATGAACCAGTCTTACAAGTCGTAGTTGTAAAATTGTAGAATTTTGGAATTGAAAATAGGGGAGTGATGGCTTTGATGATTAGTATCTAAAAATTGAACCTAAAGACCTCCTTATATACTAGTGTCCTAGACATTGTAACCTATATGATTAATAGTGGAACTCCTATAACATAATGTGCTTATAAATTATGTAACCTACAAATGAAATTAAACTTTGTAACTCATGCAATGAATTTTATAACTCATGCACAATTAGGTTTTATAACTCATAAAATTGAAAACCTTTTTTATTCCAACAATCCCCCACAAATTAGGTTTTATAAATCATAAAATTGACATTAGAAGCTGGTTTCCTCCATAGCTTCACGTCCACTTCAGATTGTCACTCGAGGGTCTGCTATTCATCTCCGTCATGAGTCACTCGCTAACCCCCTAAGACTTCTGAATAGAGGTATTTCCATCATTCACTATTCAAACCTGGACAAGTATAACAAATTAATGTTTATCCATTTTTTGGTATCAACAAATAGTATTATTATATTTATACCACATAATAATAATACCGTGGATTTCAAGTTTGCATATCTCAAGTTTTATATCCCAAGAAATGTGACTTCAAAAGCAAAATTACCCTATCAAATAAATTTTTTTTTTCCTGGTTATATCACCAAACCAGTGCGAGTATCATCACGGACGGAGCTCGTAAGGGACAATTGCCCCTCCTTACATTTTAGAAAAAAATTTATATATAATCTCAAAACAGTCATAGATGTTTCAAAAACTCTCAAATTGACCCATAATTAAACCAAAATGTTCATATTTCCCTTTTTCTTTTTCTCTTATAAAGTAAAAATTCAAAAGCCTAAACTTAATAATTTTTTTAGTTAATTGTCAATCACTTTAGTTGTGGTTCATGAAATCTATATTAATATTAGAATTTGATATCTACTAGGAGTTATATTTTTATTAATTTGGGATGGACTTTGTATTGTTAAACATTATCAATCTATATACATTAGAAGCTTTGGGAGAATATTATGCGTAACAAATTTTCTGAAAAGTGATTTACAAAAATAGGGATTAAAGGTTAAATATGATGATTAATTTAATGTTAATATGAATTACATTATACTTAATGACAACAAACAAATTTGTTGTCACATAATTTTTTAAAATTTAAAATCATCTTAAAAGCGATTTTAATTAGATTAAATAAATTTGAAAGCTAAATTTATGATTTTTATTAAAAAAAATTTTTTTGAGTTTTACCATTGATAAACTCGCCCCTCCTTTATCGATTTTCTGGCTCCGTCTATGAGTATCATCGCAATTCAATATAATATACAGACTTTTTATCACGTTAATTACCATTATATTTTGCAGCATAGCATGTAGCATAAGCAGAACTATTATGAAAAGACTGAGTCTAAAGTTATGCAGGGAAGTCGCTTAAAAGATTAACAGAGACCAAATCTGATTCATAATTGTCTGTTGATGATGGATGAAAAGTTAACAGAGAGGGGCAGACCAAATAATTAGATTATGCAGAGCAGACAACCGGCCAGGACATGATTGTTGCAAGAAAATTTATTTTCTTTGCTGCTTCAATCCCTAACCACCTTGCAAGATGGTGACTCTGAGCGGCTAGACTCGAATCAATGCCATAGTCTAAATTACCTAGTTAGTTGGAAGTTCAATTTGTCTAATGATGCCTCAAAATTTTACCCAATTGGTACATTTAGCATCCCAAACTATCATATCAGAACATAAATGTGCAGAAGCAGTACTGATAAGGCCAAAACATAATGGTGTCCCTGCTGCTGCTTGATCTTGATCTATTATCAATTAGTAGTAATTGCATTTATGGCTTGAACTAGAATACTGCAACCTGCAGCAGCTCTCTCTTGGGCCTGTTTTGTAGTTATGATTGATCAGTTTGGCTTGAGACATCTTCAGACAAAATCCAACTTCAAGAAGTGATGAGAGTGCTTGGTCTTTGATCATATGCATAATTATTGGTGGTGATTCCATGCATTTGTAGCTAGCTAGATACCCTACAAGTTATATCATGATTAGACCTAGTTTTGATATGCATCTTTCGAGATGAAAGTGTCCCTTAAAAGGAGAGCTCGTTGTAGCCTGGAATTTTTGCGTCTAATAAACCCCAGTTAGGGAAGAGCAAGCATGATTAGCTATGCTATCATGATGGAGATCTATATGCGTATAAGAGTACCAACAAAGTGCATTGTTTGATTGGTTATTTGTTTCCCTCTTTCTTTGCTCCTTTGTGCAATGATGTCCTCCATAAATTTTCTACTTTCTTTTGAGAATTATTTTAATCCAATCTCCGGTTCTATTTGCAAGTTCCAACTAGAGAATTTCCTCACAATCTCATATAAAAAGCAGCCAGCTCATGGGAAGCACTTTTTAATAGTGTTTTATAAGACATGCTTTTTTTTTTTTTTATCACTCCTACCGAAATATCTCAAATGCTTCTTGAATTATCAAAAATATTTTATGCATTTTAATGTTGTACTAGAAAACATATTGAAAACTATATTCCAAACCCGAAAATGTATTTTCATAATACCAAGAACACCCTCAACTACATGCACGCATGGTCCAGTCGTTGCGTATGACGGTGATACAAATGCAAGCGCAAGTGCTTTTTCCAATATTTTGTAACTTGAAGACGTTTCATTCCAGAGATCTGCTACCTTATCGGGGGGCTATCCCACAACCTTTAGTTGTTTTTAATTTCTTTTAAAAAACAATTAAAATTAGAACCCTAAAACTATAGATTCAAGAGTCGTTTTGTCAAGCCGGCAGTTTTGTTGTCTTCCCCTTGTGATTCCGATGTTGTTATGTTGCAAATAACAATTAAAAATAAATAAATTATACTTTAAGTTAGGGGTGACAATTTGAGTCACAACATGCGAACGCGATACACGATTAATAAATGAATCGGATTCGTGTCGAGGGTGTTCAGCACACTAACCCGTTTAATGATACGAATAATTAAACATATATTGTCAATCCTTAACATATAGGCTCATTTAATAATATAAATTTTATCTACTTATAACATATATATTATAAAACTAAAAATTTTATATTATAAAGTAAATTAATTTACATAATAATAAATTATAATTATTTTAATAATTTTTTTATGCTAACTATTATTTATATTTTTAAAATAATTTTAACTGATATAAATATATAGAATTTGATATATTATGTATAATTAGATTAAATAATTAAGTAAATTATATAAATTAAATATGACACGATTAGAACACGTGAATGATATACTTAATAACCGTGTCGAATCTGTATTTTATATCTTGATATGAATAATTAAATAGATTGATATGATATACGATGATACAAATTGTCACACATGCTTCAAGTCATAAGTCCATGCCTGAGGGGGCCTCAGGAAGTTGTAAATTAATGTTTGCATATCTGATTATTGATTGCACTGCTCCAAAAGCTGCAAGTATATTTGTGATGAAGGCCAAGTTCATGGGACAACGTTTTATAATACTGATTTTAAGTGGTGTAGGATTTTGTCTTTACGCACTAAGTCTGCTTTCACATCCACATCTAATACAAAATAAATAATCTCCATTTCTTTTCTTAAGAAAACGAGATGTCATAAAATCCATATTTAATAGATAAAAATGCACATGGTGAGAATTTGTAAGCAATTCCGTTTCTATCGTGCATAGTATTTTTATTATTATTCTTCAGTGGGCTAAACACTGGGTCACCACAGCGAGTCTTTCTCTCTCTCTCTTTTTTTTTTTTTTTTTTAATTAGATATCGGCAAAATTATAATAATGATTCAATAGGCACAAATTACTACACTTCCGATCAGGAGTACGATTTTGGGCTGGGCCAACGATGGAGTCACCTATTTGTGGCCCATGGCTATGCCGATCATCAGAAGCTAGAGTTTAGACAAAGAGGCCGTGAAAGAAAATCTAAGGATGAAATTCATATTATTAAGAAAATTAAGAAAGTAAAATATAAGAATTTAATATTTGAAAAAAAATTATTATATTTAATTAATTATAAAAAATTATGCTTAATTTTTATTGAAATTAGATTCTATTTTTGGTTATATACTAAATTTATTTAATTAAAAATTTTCAAATATATTAAAAATATTTATTTTATTTTTCATAATATTAAGACATTTCTAATATTTGAATTATTAATATAATTAAATTTTAAATAAATAAAAAATATCCAATAAAATATCTTCAACAAATTTTTATAAAATATATTAAAAAATTCATAAAATATCTGATAAAATATCCAAAAATTATAATATTTGTATTTTTTATAAAATCTAATTATAAAATTATTAAAAAAATGGCAAACAAAAATATACAAATTAAACTGATGAAAATAACAGTTTCTAGTAAATCAATTTTTTCTTTTTCTTTTTTTCCTCTCCCCTTCTTCTGTTCTATGCAAACCCACCACCAATGTACACAAGCCGAACTCCACTGCTCTACCCACTCCCGGTGGCGCACCACCGCCATCAAATTCCAAAAATCTCCAAACCAACCAGCAAAATACAACCAATTCCCAACATTTTTCAAACAAAAAAAATACAATCAAATTCCCTACATTTTCCAAACCCAGCAAAATACAATCAAATTCAAAAATTTCCCAAACAGAAAATTTGATACAATCAAATTCAACAAATTGAAAATACCCACCACCACTTGCGACCACCATTACGGCAACGAACTCACCATCATCAGTACCACCTCCATAACCGCCTCCTTTTGCTTCTCCAGCACCCGCACCACTGCTTCCACCACCTCCTCCTCCTGCAGCACCTCCACCATAGCCGCCTTTTGTACCTCTTCCACCGAAAGCCACATATTCGACACCATCACCATGGACAAAACCCCAACATTACACAACCCAGAAAATTAAAACTCATAATCTTCTAAATCAACGCCATAAAGAGATGTGAATTAACTAAATATCATCAAAATCAATCAAATTAACACAAATCAGCAAATTAAAACAACTGAAAATCTTCCCAGCAATAAGCAAAAATGCAAATCGAAACAAGCTTCTACTTCCAATAAAAGGAGGGTGAGGGAGGAATAGGTGGAGATGGCGAAAGGGAGGTGAAGAAGGGGGAGGAGGTGGAGGAAGGGCAGGTGGGTGAGAAGGAGGTGGAGGATGGTGGGTAAGGGAGGAGGATACAGAGAAAGGTTCCTTTTTCTTTTGGTTACTGTCACAGACGTCCTGTGCCTCTTGGACCTTTTTTTTTCGCAACTTTATTCTTCGTATTTTTTAAAAGTCGTCACAAATCTCTCTTCTATTAAGTTTATAGTTAGATAACATCGTATTTTCGTCTAAATATTCTATAACTACTTAAATATTTTTTAAAAATTTTTTAAATTAAATAATTTCAATTAAAAATAAAATTTTAAATTTTAAATCACCTCAATACAAATTAAACTACAAGCACCATCCCTAAAAAAAAAAATCTAGCCACCACCACCACAAACTCAAAATCTAACCCAATACCCTACCGTCATCATCCCGAAAGCTAGCAACTCATAATTAAACACCTCGATCTCAAGAAAAAAATTACAAACTAAAGAAACACCCAAAAACACAATATGACCCCTATGCACAGCAACACAAATCAACACTATACAATTTCATAGCTCACACATCCTAAAAAACTCAATTAGCATCACCTAAAAATGTAGCCATCACCACCACTACACCTATTCAAATCCAATGACGGAAGATAAAAAAAATCAAAATAAACAAAAATATAAATAAATTAAAACCTATTTCATCGAAAAGAACGTTGGGGTTAGAAAGAGAAAGGTGGCTTGATATTTGGGTAGAGAGAGAGGTGGAGGAGATGAATCAATCGGGTTTGGGTGGAGTTAGTTGAATCGGAGAAGGGGTTGAATAGATGCGATGGCGAATTCGTGGAGGAGGAAGAGCGGCTCACTGGTTGGTGAGGGAAGGAGGGAGAAAGAGAGAGGCACTGCTGTGATGCATTGTGCATGGTTGTGCATTAATGTAGATGAGCATGAGGGAGAAGAACGGGCTCTGCTTGTGTGCTTAGCATAAGATGACGATTTGTTACTTTAATATGCATTTTGTTCAATTAAAACTAAAAAATTTCTTTGGCTGAGTGGTTTAGTATGGATAGGAGGTGTTGGAGGGCTTGGGTTCGAATAATCGTCTTAGGAATTTCATATTTCTTTAATTTTAAAATACTTATGAGGTTAAATGATTATTATAACCCTTCAAATTTAATATATTTACTAAGTGAATTTAACAGAAGGGAGGCGTGTGATAACTTTTTGAAAACATGAGGACTAAATTTATGAAAAAATACAAACGATTCATATTAATGAAATAAGCCTAAAAAGTATGAGAGGTATGTAATAATAACTCTTTTCTCTATACAGAGGCATCGGCTTAAGATTACCTGTAATCCTAAACTCAAGTATTTTAAGAGTTTGAGATTACTCCAGCAAATGGTAATATGAAACCCGTGGGACATTAAAGATGCCTGGTTAAAATGATTAATATACATACCAAATAATGGTTAGGATTCATATCCTCATTCCTAAGTCTACATTACCGCTTACCAAACGGCCCCATAAGTTTTAGGGATGATTACGTTAGTATGCCCAAAAACAAAAACATGTTTTCATTGCAAATTGAAATGTTAAATAGGTCGTAGAGTTCCTTGAATCAGGTAACTTTGTTACAATATATGATTTATAAACGTTGCGTAGTATTCGACTCAAAAAGATTAATATGAGAGAAAGCATTTGAACCTTTTAAATCATTTTTTTTTTCACTTGTTTTGTGCTTTCAAATTTTGTTTGATCTAACATCTCTAAAATTAACAAATCTAGCGTGACTCAAGATGGGGTCAATTCCTTTACTATCTATAAGTCAATACCATGCTTGTTAGACTGCTCAACATATTAGATGATATTATATTCAATAGCCTTAAGCCCACTTTAAATGACTTTTAAGTAAAAAATTCAATTGAGAATGGTGGGCATTAATTTGATGGATGAACGTTACACAATTTCCCAAAACAATTGAAACTTTACTGCTCCTTTGCTGCATTTCTCACCGAAAACATTAAAAAAGAGTAGCCTTAGATTAGTTCTTGGGTTAAAATAAGCCTAAAACACTGAAATTGTAATCAAAACCAGCCAGAAAATATGAGCAGCCAACCTGACGATGATTCTGCCTGCGGCCTGCTCCAACCATCTTGATTATTTAATTAACAATAAAATCAACATAGTCTTAGTCAAACTCAATGGGGTCCTCCATTAACAGATACTGCACAGGCCAGGCTCATAAAGACGAATAATAACAATAACGGCAGCATTTAAAACAAAGTGTTTTTCCACGTTAACAGCTAGGCTTTGAACAAAGCCAGAACTAATACCGTGCTTAATGAAAGAATAACAAATGGTGTATCTGTACTGTATATATCATACTATTATGTAGTAGGGCAATGGTCCCCCCACAAGGGCAGAATTTGCTAATGCTGCAATGCCAAGCCTTGGAGTCTTTTCAGGGTCAATCCCTATTCCCAAAAACATCAAAAATTTGTAGGACCCCTTTTCCCAAAAACTAACTCGATCAAATGGGCCATCAAAGGAGGGTTCTAAGTTCTTGTCTGTTGACCCATTGCTCTTTTTCTCCATGATTACTGTAGCTCAGCCCTCAACCTGATGTTACCCTTCATTTCTGCTTGTCCCACTTGCTTCATTTCATGTCTTGGCTAAAATTTAGAGAATATAATGAATGTACCACTTTTTCCTTAAAATGATAAACTTTGCTTTACTATAAAAGTAAGAATTGAAATTCAGTGAACTTTTGTGAGCTACGGTTATTTATTTATTTTTCTCTAGTGAGAACCCTTGGCTTTACATAAACATTTTAATAAATTTAAAATTCTAATAAAGGGTTTTCTATTTTGAAACAATTGTTATATATTTATTTGTGAATCTTCAATTTGTTTAAAAAATCTCCTATAATTTTGGTTATTTTCGTAAAAATCTTCATTGTTTTAATCGAATAGTGAGGGGGAAGCCTTAAAGAGGAAAAGAAAAGCTAACCAAGAAAAAGAGTCACAAAAGACCAAAGTCCAAAAGACAATCAAAGCAATCATAATGTCTAATGCAGATGAATAGCTTAAGGCTGAATTCTCAAGGCAAACCAAAGAAAGCAGCTATGCAATCACATAATTGATCTTAATTTGGTTTGGGAATCACATGTAGTTTTTGTTGTTTATTGATCAGTCTGTCAAGATTTAACATGACTGAATCCCTCAATTATAAGCAGAGCAGGACCACAGAACGCCCCAGCCTAGTGTGCTTATGAATAATCAAATCACATACAATTAAAATGTATATATAGAAAAATAAGATTTACCTCGTTGTTTATTAGCTGTCTGGTCTTAATTAGAGATGTCCAAATCTTAATGAAGCTTTTCAATTACTGAACACGATATCTGCCACTTGGAAAACTTTTTCAGATGACAAGAAAACCCTTTAGCTGATGTGTAATAGCAGAGTATACCATCAATTTACCAAGCTTTTCAAAGGGTATATGGGTCAACAAATTATATTGGTTACATGTATGATTAAGCAGTCACATGGCTAGAAATTACTCTCATGTGACCACATGTGTGGGACTCCTCTCGTGTTGCGATCCTGCAAGCAAAAGATTAAAAGAGTGGGTTAAAAGCTTATCTCTGTTGACCAGTCTAAATAAATAATCAATTGCCTAAAAGCTTCAAAGATAACCCGATTATCATAACCATTAGTTGCGAACTGACTCCATAATTATCTTTCTCTTTCTAATCAATATTTCAGTTACTAGAAAAACTTTAACTGATTAAGAAGAAGAAAATTCAGGAAATGACTACTAATGAAAACAGGGAATTTGAACCCGTCCATGATAGGATTAAGATAGTTAACCATTATACACACACACATATTGAAGTGTTTTTGTTTCTTGGAATGTTATTTTTCCAACCATAACATGAATATAAGAAAAGTCCATGCATACTTGCTCGAGTTAATTGTTACCAAGTTCAGCCCCATAATATTTATGAAATTATTTAGTTATTTATTTTTCTTTATATTTCATTGTTTTGTTTTACTAGCCTCAATAAAAGAAAAGCCAGGTTCAGTTAGTTGTATTATTGCATGCAAAAAATAAAGTGAAAAAGTTTTTTGTCTTTTAGTTCCCACGGTGTCCATGTGCTGTTCCCATATTCTAAAACACAACCTTAACTCACTTGTTTCGCCTTCACCAGACCACTTAATTTTAATAATCTCACCGTCCAAAACATTTACTTACAATAAGAAGACAGAGAGATTAAAGTTTCACTACAAAAAACAATAAAGCTTCTCCTTGCCTTTATAAATCACAAGCTCATGCACTCAGCTCACCACCCATCCCAACTCCACAAACTCAACTAACATCAACATGGTCTCTGTTGAGATTGTTCAAGCAACTGAAGCAACCAATAGATCCATCAATGAGGCACCTACAAGTCCCAGGATTTCCTTCTCAGCCGATTTTCTTGATGAAAGGAACTTCATCTCCATCAGTCCCCACTCAGAAAGCGAAAAAGATAGAGAAAAGGAGAGAGAAAAGGCAAGAAATGCAGAGTTTGAGTTCCTCTCAAACAACAATATGAGTAGCCAGACCATGATAACTGCTGATGAGCTTTTCTTTGAAGGAAAGCTTCTACCCTTTTGGCAAATGCAGCACTCTGAGAAGCTGAACAAGATCAGTCTGAAATGCAAAGATGCTGAAGAGGAAGAGGAACAGGAAGAGGTCAACAAGGAGGCTGAGGCAAGAGTGAGTACGTGGTTTGTTGATGATGACCCATCTCCAAGGCCACCAAAGTGCACTGTTCTGTGGAAAGAGTTACTGAGGTTGAAGAAGCAACGTGCTTCTTCTTTGTCACCATCTTCTTCTTCCTCTTCAACATCATCTTCATCTAGCTCACTAGCAGACATGGTTACTACAGAAGAAAGGAAGGAAGGTTCCGGGAACAGAGAGAAGCATGTGAAGAGGATAAAGAAGGGATTGGAGAGGACAAGATCAGCCAGCATTAGAATAAGGCCAATGATAAATGTGCCGATTTGCACACAGGTGAAGAGCAGTGCCTTACCACCTCTATTTCCCCTCAAGAAAGGAAGATTAGAGAGGTGAAACTGAAACTATCAAGCATGAAGAGAAGTTAAGAATAGTATAATTTTATCTGATCTGTAGTTTTGTCTAATATGTTCATTTCCTTCTCATGTCTCTGATTTCTTTCCAAATTTTAAAATTTTCTCTGTTTCTTTGTTTAGATTAATGTTGATAATGTTGGAATGATCGGATGTACTACAATGTAAATGCTAACTTTTATATTTATTGCATAAATAATTAATTAAGATTTTCTGGTTTTGCATTCTTGTGCTTCCATAACTTAAAAGAGCATGTATATCTTGGCTTCCATCATGATGCATGAATAGGAAGAACATGTTAACAGTCACTCCACATGCAGGATGCAGTGCCTCCGCATAATGGGGTCCTACAAAAAGATCAGCCAGAGAGGTATCTGACCGATGGCCTTTGCAGTTGGCACTAATGAATGTTAAATTATTTTTGGTAAATGAGAAAGGTCTGGACACCAGACGCTCCGGTTCTCCATTAAAAATAAGAAAAGGATGTTATCTTCTGCCAAAAAGGGAAATACGTACAAGGAGATGAGTGGGCTATGTCCCTGTAAATCTGACCAACCATTCAGTCTTTAACGAGTTCAATTCTCTCTCTTTTCTTCAAGAGTGAGACCTCCATCTCCATCTACTCTTTTGGACAGCAGAGAAAATCCAAAAACTCATAAAAGACCTTCCCACCCACATGGATGAAGGAAATTTAAAGTACTTTAGAAATCATGAAATCCTGCTGACATGATAGAATAGGGAGATGAGAAGTCAAATATAGGATCTCTTACTTCTAAGTACAGTCACTTGCCAACTCATCTGTCGCTCGGTTAAAGATCAAATTTTAAATGCATACATATAACCAAGCAACCGACAGAGCTGGAACTAGGAGTTGCTGGGTCTCTTAAGTTACCATCATGAAGTTCGTTTCTTCCTTTAATAGCAGAAATGTGCAACCCCCCATTTAGAGGGCCGAGCACAATTCCATATGTCGAAATAACAAAATATTAACTATTACAATTTCAATCTGAAATTTAGATAATCAAGTACTCTCAAACGGCAGCAGAACTGCAGAAGCAACCGCAAAGAAAACAAGCCTGTTGTATGCTAATACTTGCTTCATGAAACTTCAATCAGTAAAGGTGAAGCCATCAGATGACAAAAAAAGTACAACCACATCGTATTGCATATACAACAGTATACTTTGAATACAGAGTGAAAATACAGAAAAAATATTAATTCTAACCAGACAATAGTTAAGTACAATCTTCTTAGCAAAAAAGCAACACGAATCAGTTATGCCAAGTAAATAAAAAAATTTCACTCTCTATATGGACAACAATTACAAGTATACAAGTTGGGAAGCTCCAACAAATTGTGCTTCTGGAGCTTGTAGATGGCCAAACCAAAGGTAAGCATGAGACCTTTTCGATTCCACGTAGGATATCTGGTTAAGGCAAAGCTTTCTCCAAAAATTTCAAAACCAAATGCTATGGCTTGGGCTCTTTTTGGAGTTAATACATACCAATGGTTAAGATCAAATTTTTGTGACAGATACAATGACGTCAACTTGACTGCTGATGTAATCAATTTGCTCAAGATGGTGGTGGAGTAAAAAGATTATTTCCAGGAGAAGTCCTAATAAGCAAATTCAAATTATTAGTTTAAGATGGTGATTGCAAAGAGGTAAAAATAATAATAATAATAATAAGGCTTGCAAATATTGAGCTCACTTTAGTTTCAATCCAGTTTTTGAGAGAAGGTTACTTGGAATTTGACCGGTCAGATTGTTGTTCTGTAAGAATCTGAAAGACAAAAGGAACTCTGTCAGATATATCAAGAACTAAAGCATAATTTCCGCACAATGCAGTGGTGGTTGGTTCCGATTCGACAAGGGTAGAATGCCTGGTCGAAGGTCCAGTACAGTAGGTAACAGGCGTGTTCGTTTTGGCTCCCGAGCGGGAACGATAAATAAATAGGCGATGCACAATGAAGGTTGCTATAGACTATTGTAGGATCAAACTCTAGCAAAAGAAGGGTTTGAAGCATTGCTGCAGAATAATTTAAGAAAAATGACCTTAGCAAAAATGAAGAGTAAGCTTGCTTATGAAAGCACTAAACAACCATCAACAGTAACAACAGCGGACAATAATTGACTTGTTATGAATAAATGAGCAAAATGCAATATGTGTCCAATGCACAGCAATCTTGCAAAATTCAATTGTAACTTATGGCTCCTAAACAAGCATAACTTTTAGCTAACATCTTTCTTGAGCAAAATTCCTTTCTACAGTATCCAGAAACAGATCCTTCAAGTTAACATAATGCTTAAGCTGATCTGTGTAAGAAACCAGTGTGATGCATCAAACACATGGGTCCAACCAATTATAAGAAATTAAAACCGGTGAAACATATATACGATCAAGCCAAAATCAAACACAAACTCCAACCTAATCAGTTACAATACCAGCCAACAAATGTACAGGATAAAAGAAAATGGTTGACATCTTAATTGTATAAAGGTTCTTTGACTCCAATTTTTTTGCGAATAGACTTGATAAAAGCAAACAACTTTTTCAACATGTGAGATTCAGCAAGGGATCACTTAATAATTTTAAAATTGCTGCAATATCAGCACGAATTTCAGAGTCACTTTATTTACAGCTGGTAGTTTCCTGACATTACAAAGACATTTTTTTTCCAGCCAGCTGAAACAAAAATTCGCACAATCTTGACAGCAAGATATTGTCCTTAGTTTACCTAAATACTTAATTAAACATGATTAGTACTCTTACATAATAAGAATCAGGGTTCTGTCCAAATTGTTATTTATGTAGACGCCTAGCCTTTCCACAACGACGAAAATGCTCTTACAAATTGTGAAGTGTAGCACTGATAATCGGCATCTCATTATTTGGAAGAGCTTAAGTACTGTCCATTTGGATAGGGCAATTGAAGGGGAAAAAAAAAAGGCCAGTTGATTGGTAGGCCTTAAACTTCATAAATTAATCACTGCCTCCTAATAACCATTGATTTTAATGCTCTACTCATGTGACTCTATCTGTTTCACCAATAAACCGTGTAGATCTTGCAAATAGCAGCAAAAACTACATATGGTGAGTCTGATGTGGCAGAAAGGGGTATATAAATTATTATCTAAGGACTTCCATGCATCGGAAGCCACACAACACCAAAGATTTAACATATATTACCGACAATATAACCATGGGTCTAACTGAAATCCTGGCAGAGTTAAGGAACAAGTCCCATGATTTAAAAAAATTTGATTTTTTTTGCGAATGATTAATACTTCAAAATAGTTTGATTTGGAAATACTACCTAAGGGTTGCATAGATTTAGCAAAGACGTTCCAAACACTGATAAGCATACCACAGAACAAAAACCTTATTGCATTTAATCTCCTGCATCGTGACAGTTATGATAAAGACCAAAGCAAGGTTCATAAGTAGCTTAGTTGAGCCGTCATCACATTCAATGCTAAGGAGGGGGGGAAAGCCTTGCTTGTTGTGATGCGCAATTAAAAACTTACAGTTCATGCAAGCTTTCAACATTTCCAAGAGATGAGGGAATCTCTCCACTGAATTGATTGTTTTCCAAATGCCTATCAACACAAAACAGCATTAATTAGAGGACCGAATTCAAATTCTACTCAACAACTGGTTAAAACATGGTCTCATAATAATAAATACAACCTAAACAGGCAGACGTACATAACAATCACCAAATGACAAATTTAAGTAAACAGGCAGAAGTACATAACAATCACCAAATGACAAATTAAGTACCACTTTACACTACAAAACTGTAGGATAGTAGGTTTCATGGTGTAATCTATGATTGCATATTATAATATTCCATAAGCAAATTAATGGCTCCTTTTAATAATGAAGAGAAATTCTAATTGAAAAACAGAAAGAAGTAACGACATACAATTTCTCCAGCCTTGTTAATGAACTGAGATCAGGAATATTTCCAGACAAGCTGTTGTTTCCTAGCAAACTGTGATAATATGAAAACATCAATCAGCGATTCAGCTAAAACTTCTTCCAGTACTCGTGGTTGATAAATTTCATTTGACAACTTACATCGCATTCAGAGCCGACAATCTAGAAATACCGGGCATCAATGATCCTGAGAGACCCATCTTTGTCAAATTTCTGAAATAAAAATAAAACATTAGTAGGATGTTGGAGAAGCAGATAAATAGTGCATAGACAGTAACCACTCTGCCACATCTAGTCTCAACTCACATTGTGACTACACGAGTCCGACGGCCATAGGAGCATGTAATTCCAGACCATTTGTACTGGCGGGGTAAACAAGGATCACCATTCCAATCAAGTGGAGGATTATGGAGTCCCCATTTAAACTTCATCAATGCTATAACTGCAGCAACAAATGAAAACAGATCAATACTATTCCCGAAAATGAAAAATCCAAAACATGAAACGTTATTATGTTAATAAAAAATGGTCAAGAAGAGATGGATTTTTGCTGAATAAACTCTACTCATCACAAAGGAGACTTTTTAAGTTGAATTCTTCTATTGGATGAGCACTCCCAAAGGCTTGGACATTTGTAAGCCATCAAGGTAAACAATGGAGTATGCAGTATTTGGTTAAACTATCAATGATCAAGTAGTATGACAAAGTACAAGCAACTGCCTTTTTTCCCCTCCCCAATCATACACCCCTTCTTCCTATTATTTTGTTTAGGATCTGTATTTCAACCTGAAAGGTCCTCCAAGATGAATGACAATTTTACATGGAAACAAAAGTAATTTACTTGCCCCAAAAAAAATAGTAAACTGTTAGTGAACATACCATCTCGTGTGAGGGTTCTTCCACTAATGTTGAAAACCTTGAAAATTTCCCCACCACTGACCAAAGGACCTCTATTTGAACCGGCAACTGGATTCAAAGTAATATTCGTAGCACCACCAAGAGGCCACTGGGCAGCAAAGACGACAACACCATCTGGAGTCACAGTCAGATTTCTGAAATATGGTATATTATTTATAATTATGTCAAACGCCCTTGAGGACCCCATTGATGAATCAGGATTGTCTGCAAAATATAGAGCAATGTAGTATCTTGAGCTTTCAAGTAATACTGGAGGCCATATCAAATGCATGGGTTCTGCTGGTTCAGTTGCCAAAGCTTTTTCGAATATTTTCCTAGGGGGAAGATTCCAGAAACCAGAAACATCTACAATGCTATTGCCTGCTACCCTTTGGCCCTTGCCTAAAAATGGCTCCCAGAACCGATTGAAAGGATCATCAGGATACCTGTTGGTCCAAAAAATTCCAAAATTAGCAAGTGTCCAACAAAGCAAATAGACTTCAGTAACATTAATGTGATGAAATTATAAGCGCATTTGAGAGTACTTCACAAGAAATTAATTTTCAGTGCTTTTGAGCAAACCTGTTTTCTGAAAGCACTTAGAAGTCCTTTTTAGAAAAGCTAACGTGAATTGCAAGGAAATGATTCAATTGTTTATTTCATATCCAAAGATTGTCTTTAAAAAATTAAAAAAAAAAAAAAAAACTATCAAGCCAATAATCTTGAGTCATCACTTACTGCCCATCTTTGAAAGGTAAAATTACATCTCCGTTCCCTAATTGCTGCCTATAGTTTTTTAAAACAGTACTACTTATCTCGAATATATTTCCCAAATTTATATTAAATAATCTAATTTTCATAAATGATAACCAAAAAAAAAAAATGACGGTGTGATATTTTAATCAATGATATAAAAGCCTCAGATTAATATCATATGTTTGAATACACGATGATTTGGGATAAATTAAGTAGTGACAAACCAAAAATAAAGATTCATATATAGAAAGATAACGACTATAAAATTAATTTTTTAAATTTAAACTATCAAGCTCACCGAATATTGTCCGCCCCACTGTGTCCAAAACTATGCCTAGCAACCAAACTGAACCCAAGCTGGCTGAAGTCCGTCCGGTTATAAACCGAATCTTCCAGAATCACCAACTCCAAAGCTGAAATAAACGGGTCGGAGTCTGTATAATTATTCGCCCCGATACAAACACTCATAGTCTTCCCTTGACCCAAAAATACTCCCTCGTAATACGACGACAAGCCCAGAGCGTGATCCTCTGTCGTATTGACCATGCCCCAGAAAGTCCCGTCCACCATCTGATCAAAAACCGGGGGAGAATCTCTGCCGTTCACTCCCCCATAGAAGTAAGTGGTCCTGACCATGTACTTGGCCCCGCGAAACACAGGCACGTCGTAACAGAATTTCTGGTGGAGTCTGTTGGGAAACGATCGGACGGTGGAGAGACTTGGTTCGGTGACATTGGCCGTTAAGATCTTGGGGACCCCACTTGAGATATATTCCGTATCCGGAACCCATTCGATACCGTTGAACGCGTGACCGACCACAGCCCCGCAATCAATAAAAGTACCTATAAAAAATGAAACAGAGAATTCTTTTAAGAAAACATTTTTAAAAACTGTGAAAACAAAAATTGTTGTAAAGTGGAAGGGATTGGTGTGGCACCTCTTGGACGTGGAGGCTGACAGAGGAAGAGGGGGAGAAGGGAGAGGAAGAGAAGCAGAAGAGAGAACATGGACATGGTGATGGTTGTGGAGAGAAGATATTGACATGAAGAAGATGAAGGAGTGCAAAGAGAAAGGTTTGGTTGGTATTTTGTTTAGCGTCTGTTAAGGACGAATGGGTCTAGGAAGAGTTGAGAGTTGAGTTGAGTGAGTCGCGCAAGCAAGGAATTGGAGTTGGGGAAGAGAAAGGAATTTTCCCAATTTAATTATCATTTTAATTGTTTGTTTTTGTTGTGTGGAACGCGGGAAAACAAAGAGCCAGGTCATGGACGGCAGTTGTGTGCTGATTTGGTTATTGAGTTTGGTTTGGTAGTGACTAGTGATTGATGGGATTCTGGAAAGTCGTTACCGTGATTTTATGTTTTTCAATTTTTTTGCCAAAAATGTACATTTATTTATTTATTAACCGCGGCTTGAATGGAATATCTCATCCTATTTCTGCAATACTGAATGCCAACTTCCCAAGTACAAACTCTTTTATTCTTTAATAGATTCGTATTAGCGACATAAATTAATAATTTTTTTTAACCTCTAAAACTCGATCATTGTATGACCTAAAGATTTATGTTGAATTTTATAAAGATATCTAACATAACAAATGATAATTTTTTTTAAATATTTATTTTGTAGAGATTCAAAAAAATTAATTGCTCAATTGATTCTTTATAAAATCTGTATAAATAATTTAAACAATAAATGCTATCGGTTAATCGATTCTTTCGATATGATAAGCAAGTAGTCATTAAAATAAATGTTACTTCCGATGTCAGAGTTGCCCTCTTTCTCTTTTTAATTACAAATACTGTCCATATTTTGTTTTAACTTTTGCCAAAATTCAGAATGTCAATTTCAGAAAAATGGGTTAATGGTGATCCTTTTGTTTTTTATTGCACCAATTGGTCAATTTGCATATTGTTTTCTTATTTGATTGTTTAATGCAGTAAAAAACAGAGTCAATAGACCACCGGTGTAGACTTGTAGGGCAGCTCCACCTAATCCAATAATTATATAATTCTTCTCCGTTTCATATTTGACAGCGTCAATTAGACTCTGTCGGCTCCTTATGCAACGCACCCAGTCATCAGCCTCGGCCTCAGCCTTACCCACCCCATCGATGAAAGATGATTATTAAATGTGGATTTCTATTTCTACCTTAAATTAATATAATACTTGACACTTGTTGATTCGACGATTGGTGCATGTGAAATTATCTTAATATTCTTACACAATTAACGAATGTCAATTCAAAGGGAACAAATGGAGATTTTATCGTGAATTAATTACCGTGGTTTATCCACTTACAGAGTAATAGAAATTGAATTCCAGATCTACATTCTAGGATTACGATTTGTGACCATGTATTGTGAAATTATGATTAAAACAAACATTGATTTAAGCGATCTTGTGATTAAAATATGGGTTAATCCTGTTTATTTTCATTATTGCGGTGAATTCACTACACTTGCCTACTTTAACCCATGACAATCCTTGAATTATATAATTACTAATAAATAGCAAATTATATGATAGTTTACACAGTAAAGTTTTAATCATGATTGTGCTTAATTATAATGTGAAAGTGCAAGATACATGACTACGAGTACTAACTTACAAGTTAAAGAACAAGTTTTTGGACAAGAATTATCCCAATATATCATATTATCATGTTATTGTCATTATTTTAATAATCAAGATTTGCTTAAGGTAGAAACATGGGCCAATATTTGTCTGTATAGGCCATGCTGTTCAGCCCTACACTCCAATAGAGCCCTAAATTGGGTCCAATCTCCAGACTCCAAACTCATAGTCCCACTCCCAGCGCACACCCTTTCATTTATTTATTTTTGATTAATTCGAAATAAACAACTAATTTAAACAGTAAAATTCATATAACTTGACATAATAATAAATAAGTCAGTATACGAAGGGAAGATTAAAAAATTTTTAATAACAAAAAAGGATGTAAATATTTAATTACTTTATAGCAAATATTAAATGCCTTTGCCTATTTAAGTTGGTTGTGGATTTAAAATTATTTTTATATTTTTCTTTTTTAACCGTCGTTCATTGGATTCTCTAATCCTGAGGCCAGGCCGAACTTCGAAATCCACCTTTAGGTAGACAGTGACATTAGAGGACATCCACTCTTCAGCTACTCCTCGTAATTGATATAAAATTCGTAAGTTTTGGACTTTTATCTACCCTCGTTTATTCCAAATTAATTACGTTATAAATGCGTAAAAATTTGGTGTATAAATATGATTGTCACAAAATTAATTTAAGATTAAACATAGAAATGTATGATGTAACAATTAATAAAGTAATTATATGTAATACTTTGCACATAAAATTAGTGCACAATAATATTATACTAATTAAATAAGTAAAATATGAGTTAATTTGTTGACCTCACTTAGAAAAAACAAACATGTAACATGCTTAACTAATAACAAAATTGTGGTATATTCTTTAACATATATGGACGTGTAATTGGTTTGGAGTAATTTGTTAATGGAAAAATATTACTTTTGTTATGGCCATAACAATATTGGGCCTCAATTATTTCTAATACAGTAAGCCCATTACTGAAGCTCATTATTTGGGCCTACTGTCTGGGTCCCACAATGAACCATCCTGGCTCAATTATTTCTAATACAGTAAGCCCATTACTGAAGCCCATTATTTGGGCCCATTGTCTGGGTCCCACAATGACCCATCCTGACTCTTATATAAACCCTCCGAATTATTACTCCAGGTATGCACACTTTTCTGAACTCATTCTCTCTCTGAATTTCCTTCACTTTTGAGAGCTTCTCTCTCTAAGAAATTCTCCCAGAAAATTCCGGAGTGCCGAAAACTGACTTGAGCGTCGGAGGGTCTTCGCTGGCACCACCGCCGACACCCCCAACTGTTTTTCTTTGCTCGCAGGACTGGACCCGACGTACAACCCGAGCTTCGACCCGCTTCCCGGTCTTCCGGAAATCGTGCATCAACAGTTGGCGCCGTCTGTGGGAACGACAATTTAAGCCTCTTTAATTGTTGCTCCCATCCAAACATACTCAAACACATCATGAGTCACGAATCCCAACACTCGACCTCCCTAGAGGTTGACGAAGAAATCGAGGTAGAAGCACCTCCCCGACGTCGAAGGGTAGTTGACACAGGGAGAGCTTTAGTGATATCCTCTGGGGTGGGGCCTAACCTCAGGCAACCCGACTTCCACTTAGAAGACCGAGGAAAGGCAAGACGAGTTGATTAACTACCATGGAACATACCATGCGAAATTTTAGTGAACAAATGAACCGTATGGTGACTATGTCCAACCAAGCATTTGGATAAAGTGCTTAGCAGGCTGCTGCTGAGAATAACCCAAGGAGTGCCATGGTAGTACCTAATGTCCCGACGGATGTTGGTGGGCATCCTGACCTAGTCGCCTAGACTACTGGATTGCCTCGCCATCAAATCATTCAACCAAACCTTCCCCATCCTATTGTTCAAGGAGGGGATAGTCGCCCAAAGATTCCCTCTCCCTCGCACATCATATCTGAACAACAATTAGCAGCAGTAGACCTTCGACACTCTCTAAACAAGAAGCGCCATACAAGCGTTGAGCAGGGACCAAGGGGAAGTAATGTTAATCAGCCAGCCTATTCTTATCATAGTCCTTACGCTCTAGGGGGTAATTATCAGTCAAAGAGAAATCGCCCCAGCTCACCACCTAGAGTTAAGAATCATCGCCCAGATGTTGTCCCAATGGATGTCTCATAGGAGGAAACATCAGATAATCATTATGCGGAGTTCAAGCAAGATATGACCTCCCTCGCTACAAAGTCAACTTGACAGCCTCCTCCACCAATGTTGGGGGGAATCGAGTCATCAAACCCAGTCTACGAGGAATAAGGGGTGTCATTATAATAGGATACCACAAAAACCAAAACGCCTCCTGATCCTCAACTTCTCCCCCTTCGGATGGGTACCTTCTTGATACTTCCAATTGCCACCACACCAGAATTGTTTATACTTCCATTCTTTTACATGTGAGGGGATGCCAAAAAGGCGGTTAGGGTCATCCGTCTTCCCTCACTGAGATATATAATAGTAACCCGTTTTCTCTCCATTCGGTGGGTGAATGGCAAAAATGTACTTAACATGGTTGGTGGTAGGATCACCAAGGCCTGCGCTCCTAAATAAACTTTGAAAAGCTATCAGAAGTCTCCATCCATTGGCCGACAGTTGGGTAGGGGCAATGCCTATAGCATCGAGCATCCGACGAAAATAATTATCAAAAGGCACCTGGAGACCAGCTCTCAATAACTCAAGGCTTAAACCGATGACACCTCGTGGTGGCTTACTCCCCCGATCACCTTTCCTTAGAAGAAATAGGATGACTGAAGCTGGGATAAGGAAATGGGCTATATATATTTTTAATAGATCGCCTGGGAGTTGATTATCAATATGGTCGGCCTCCCACCACTTTTCAACCTCTGGTTCACTATCTGAGGTAGCAGAGGACGACCAGTCACTCTCCCCCTCAGTATCCACCACCTTGTGGTTAACAGAATTATGTCCTAGCTCACGATCCTGACCGAAGAAATTTTGGAAAAACTCATTAACTTTTTGACGGTTAGTCACAGGATCCTTATCCCTTGTAGACTGGGTTTGATGGCTCGATTCCCCTCGTAGCACTTTTACAGTGGTTTTAACTCTAGCCATCTGCACAGTCAAAGAGGGGTCGTTAGTCATCAAACCAAGTCCACTGAAGGAGGGAAGAGATGAAAGGAAAAAAAAAATGCTAGGGGACTGTATTGAAAGTTTTCCAAAATAGCTCTCGAAAAATACTTTAAAAATTTGTGGAAACACCCCCGCGAATAAAAATCAAAGTTTGAAAATTTGCGAAAACACCCACGCGAATAAAAATCAAAGTTTAAAAATTTACGAAAACACCCCCGCGAATAAATATTAAAGTTTGAAAATTCACGACAACACCCCCGCGATTTAAAATCAAAGTTTGAAAATTCGCGGAAACACCATCGCGAATAAAAATCAAAGTTTGAAAATTCCGCGGAAACACCCCCGCGATTAAAAATCAAAGTTTAAAAATTCACGAAAACACCCCCGCAAATAAAAATTAACGTTTAAAAATTCACAGAAACACCCCCACGAATAAAAATTAAAGTTTAAAAATTCGCAAAAACACCCCGACGAATAAAAATTAAAGTTTAAAAATTCATGGAAACACCCCCGCGATTTAAAATCAAAGTTTCAAAATTAGCGGAAACACCCCACGTTTAAAAAATAAAGTTTCAGAATTTCGCGAAAACACCCCCGCGTTTAAAAAATAAATTTTCAAATTTTGCAGGAACACCCCCGCGTTTAAAAAACAAAGTTTCAAAATAATTGCTGAAGCAACCCCGCAATTATTCAAATTTTTTCGGAGAAGTCCCTGGAGGTTACGTAACCTCCGCATGCCGCATGCAGCGCGCCCAGCGCCTCGCGGGCTCGCCATCGCGCGCCTAGCGCCTCGCCGGCTCGCCCCCGTGCATCTAGCGCCCCGCGGGCCCAGCACCCCGCCGGCTCACCCCCGCCCTCCCCGCGCCTCGCGAGCTCGCCCCTGCGCGCCCAGCATCCCGCGAGCTCTCCCTTGTGCGCCCAGCAGCTCGCCCGCGCGCAACCCGCCTCGCAGCCTCCCTCCTGCGTGCCCAGCGCCTCGCATGCCTGTCCCTGCGCGCCCAACGCCTCACATGCCTCTCCCTGCGTGCCCAACGCCTTCATGTGACCTCCTTAAGTGAGAGCTTAGCGCATCTGTTGGTTGCGGAGGTTCGAAAGTCGAAGCGAAGAAGATAGCTAGCGAGTGCGGTTACCAGCTTCGAACCTACAATAGCCGATCAATAGCAAGAAAGGCTGTCGTTACCTACTTCAGAACTTGGTGTTGGTCCCTCTCAACTAAACCAGAATCCCACTTCACTAGTAAATCAGAGGCCAGTTTCACTAAACCGCTCTTGAAGGCAACTTCTCGTGCCCCTGCATCTTTATGAAGGATTAAAGCAAGGACATGAAATAAAGCAGACAGCATGTTATTGTTTCTGCTATCAGAGATCAAACTACAATCCTTCACTTGGTCAAGAATAAAGGAGATGACGCTAGACCTATATTGACCTTCATTTTGGGAGCATATCAGAACAAGTAGATCCCTCACTGGAAATGCTAAGGGTTCCTTCATCAGCAGAAGCTTTGTACATGTTGATAACAACTCTTCAATGGGAGGAAGTTGGGCCATCTCTTCCTCAATTTGCTGACTACTAACATTTGCAACATCTTCCTTTGCTTCTGATTGAGAGTTACCAAGGGATATGGCAAGTGCCCGAGCAAGTTCATCATCTTCTTGGGTTTCCTCCGAATGGGAGAACAACCACTTCATTGCCAACTCAACACTGTTTGATCCAACTTGTCTCAAAGCTTCCTCTGCCCTAGACCTGGAAAAACCCATCTTCACAGTTGTTGGACCTGAGACAGGCAATATGCAATAAACACCCAGACCACCAGGTCACTCCCCGCGCGCAGCTCGCCTCGCATGATCGCTTCTGCGCGCTCGGCTCTCACAAGCATGCTGCGCGCAGCTCGCCCTCGCGAGCATGCTGCGCACAGCTCGCCCACGCAAGCTTGCTGAGCGAGCAGCGCCACAGCTCACCTTAGCGAGCTTGTTGAGCGCCCAACGTCCTCACGGGTTCACTTCTGTGCGCCCAGCGCCCTTGCGGACTCTACCCTGCGCGTATCGCAGCTCGCCCTCACGGGCTTGACTCTCCCCTCGCCCAAGGTCTCACCTGCACGCCCAGGCCTTCGCCTGCTCGCCCTTGCGCACACAAGGGCCTCGCGGGATCGATCCCGCGCCCCCGGGACCTCGCGAGGTCATCCTACGTGCGTAGCAGCTCGCCCACGCGAGCCTGTTGTGCACGCCGCTCGCCCATGCGAGTTGGTTCTCCAACACACTTGTTTCTTCTTCTTTCACACCCGAACACACACACTTGTTTCTTCTTCTTTCACACTCGAACCCGCAAGGGCATAAACATGCAAACACTTGCATATTCTCACACAATCACATACACACACATAGGGCATAATTCGTACAGAATTTTTGCATTGATTTTACCTAATCCATGCATTCTGAAGTATAAGCAAGAAAGAAGTACTCACTTGTGGCGGCTGGAAAATTCTTGCTCGGATTGAAGAGTTCTGTTTGCTGGGGTCACTTGCATTGCTTGCCTCCAGGGTGCTCTCCCCTATCTTTGAGTAAACCCTACTCCCCAGCACTTGTCTCTTATATAGGGCACCAATTTAGGGTTTAAGCCACACTAAGCATGCACGTGTAATGAATTACATCTTTGGGCCGGCCTTCTAGTACATTTAATTTATAGCCCAGAATAGCTAAATAGTCCCTACGTCGACCCATTGATCGACTTGGGCCTGGGAGAACTACTGTTATGGCCATAACAATATTGAGCCTCAATTATTTTTAATACAGTAAGCCCATTACTGAAGTCCATTATTTGGGCACATTGTCTGAGTCCCATAATGACCTATCCTGGCTCAATTATTTCTAATACAGTAAGCCTATTACTGAAGCCTATTATTTGGGTCCATTGTCTGAGTCCCACAATGACCCATCCTGACTCCTATATAAACCCTCCGAATTATTACTCAAGGTATGCACACTTTTCTGAACTCATTCTCTCTCTGAATTTCCTTTACTTTTGAGAGCTTCTCTCTCTAGGAAATTCTCCCAGAAAATTTCGGAGTGCCAGAAACTGACTTGAGTGTCGGAGAGTCTTCGCCGACACCACCGTCGGAACCCCTGACTGTTTTTCTTTACTCGCAGGACTGGATCCGACGTACAACCCGAGCTTCAACCCGCTTCCCGGCCTTCCGGAAATCGTGCATCAACAACTTTAACTATTAAATATCTTATAGGTTCTCTAATTTTGAAATACTTTGTGTTTAAGATTTATAAGAATATAATTTAAATTTAATTTCATACTAAAAACAATCATCTAATTAAAAAACTGAAAATAATTGGCTTTTCTAAGTATAATATATAGTTGTCACTATATAGATTATGGATCCCCACTGCCCAAGAGATTCAGAGAAACTATTTCCGTCAACTTGCTTGTGTTTTTTCGTACAAGAAATAACACATTTAAAATTAAAAATCAACTTTTAAAAAGTAGTTAAGAAATAAAAGAACATTCATCAAATCATAGCTTAATTGTCAGCACGAAGACACGAACAATAATACGATCAACCGCAATAATCCAATACGCTCCACCAATAAATAAGATGGCTCCTGCCTCGCTCCAAATCCGTAACAAACGTGCAACCGAACATCGCCCCACCATAAAAACAAGTGGACCCCCATTTCCTCGTGGGCCCATCCTTCCACCCACCTTCTGAGCAAGCATGCGCATGTTAGCCTTTTCAATCACTCCCGGCGGGAGCGCACGATAGCATTTTTTTAATCTCAGACCGGAAATTACGTGGCCCGTTCCAAACTTTAATTCCGACACAAAAAAAGAAGAGGGAGAGTAAAAAATAGAAAAGAAAAGAGTAATTCGGAATTTCGAAACTACCCTTACTTCCTCATCCGTTTTCGATTCTCATTTCCATTTCTCGTCACACTCCTCTCTTCGCTTCTCTCCAGTGTCTTAATTGATGGATCAACGGAGGCGCCATGACCAGAGCGTCCCCGAAAGGAAAGGGCAAAAGCGGAAACTTGAGGAAGAAATAGTAATCGAAGACCAGCAGCAGCAGCTACAACAACGGGAGATCTCTTCTTCTTCTGTATCTTCCTCCGATGCGCGGCAAGCCCTCTTGTGCGAGGTTGGTGCACAGGTTAATATCCTTAACACTACTTTCTCTTGGCTCGAAGCTGATCGCGCCGCCGCCAAACGCGCCACTCATGTCCTCGCCGAGCTCGCCAAAAACGGTACGTGCTTTCAGAAGCCAAACTACCGTTCGATCTCGCGTTATTTACGGCTCTGCTGTTGATTTGGGGTAATAGTTTGTGTTTCTGGTCGCAGAGGAGGTTGTGAACTGGATTGTTGAAGGTGGCGCAGTTCCGGCTTTGGTGAAGCATCTACAGGCGCCGCCGACGAGTGAAGCTGACGGAGGTGTAAAGCCGTTTGAGCATGAAGTCGAGAAAGGAAGCGCTTTCGCTCTTGGACTTCTAGCTGTAAAGGTGATTTAACAAATATTTTATTGTTGCAAATATGTAGTGAATTGCCGCAGTATTCTTTAAAAACTTCGGAGGTATTGTATAAATTTTTAGAATTAACTACAAGGAGAGTTGAAGTTTAGATTTAAATTGTTGAATTATTTTCATGGCATTTATGATATTGTGCATAATAATTATTAGTAAGAGAATGATAAAGCATGTTTGGTTTCCAACGAGAGATTTATGGATCTATCAAGTTTTGCATTGGATTTTAAGGAGTATGAATTATCTTTTTAGATTGAGGCTAGTAACGAATGATGTAAATTTATTTTTCATTACTAAATCTAGTAAAACTAATTTTTATAGGGCACAAGACATAATCTGTATGTGTAGCATATATATATATTGGAAAGGAAGGAGGAAGAAGGAAGTGTGAATTAGAGGAACTTGCAGATTAGGGACCTACTGATTTTTTTTTTTTTTTGGGGGGGCTTTGCTGGTACAGCCAGAGCATCAGCAACTTATAGTTGACAATGGGGCATTGTCGCATCTTGTAAATTTGCTGATGAGGCACAAGGATAGTTGTAGTTCCCGTGCTGTCAATAGTGTCATCAGAAGAGCTGCTGATGCTATCACCAACCTTGCTCATGAGAATAGCAGCATAAAAACCCGTGTCAGGTTTGCTAATTTCTGTATTTTGCTTTTAAGCCTGTTATTCAGAAATTGCCGCCATATTTATAATTTATGTCATTGTTATTTGGAACGGATGAGCAGGATGGAAGGTGGGATTCCACCTCTTGTTGACTTGCTTGAATTTAGTGATACAAAGGTGCAAAGAGCAGCTGCTGGCGCCCTTCGAACTTTGGCATTTAAAAATGATGAAAATAAGAATCAGGTAATGGGCTTTCCTCTGAATCTTGGTTTTTGATTGTTGGCTTTGGCCTCTTTAATTGATAAAATTAGTATGATTTGCAGATTGTTGAATGCAATGCTCTTCCTACACTCATTCTAATGCTACGATCTGAAGATGCTGCTATACATTATGAAGCGGTAGGATTTTATGAGATTAACTTCTTTTTTTTTTTTTTTTGTTATGGAAACTTCATCAGTGCGATATTTTGGTTCCACTTAATGTTGGCTGTAGAATATATTTTTATTTATTTATTTTTCTTGTATATACATATATGAATTTTAGGTTGGAGTTATTGGAAATCTTGTGCACTCATCTCCAAACATTAAGAAAGAAGTTCTTGCTGCTGGAGCGTTGCAACCTGTCATCGGTTTACTAAGGTAGTATAGGTTTCATTTCTCTTTATTCTTTGTTTTTCTAATTTTGAATTTTTTACCTTTTTGGTGACGCTTGTGACATCATTCCTCATAATTTTACAAAAGCTTTTTATTTTTTCTTCTTCTGTCATTATTTTACATGTTTTCTGGGTTTATTCCTTATTAAAATCGTTAAGTTTACTTTCTTTTGCAATCACTAAGTTATTTATACGATGACAGTTCCTGCTGCTCTGAGAGCCAGAGGGAGGCGGCTTTATTACTTGGTCAATTTGCTGCAACCGATTCAGATTGCAAGGTGGCTGCAGATTGTCTTTTCATTATCTTAGTTTTCCTTTGTATAGTTCAGGTTCTTTATCCCATTTCTACCTATTCTATTAAGAAATTGTCAGGAATTTTTAAAACTGAATCTTTTACAGTGGAAATCTCAAATGCGTTTTAAGTTTTCCTTCTCTGTCCATTTCAGGAGCATTAGTGTTGTCTAATTGACTTGTTTTGGCTGGCCATAAGCTTTTCTTTCTATTTTTCTCATCCTTCCATGATTTTCCATCAGTTGCTAAAGTGTTTCCTTTTTATTTTCATACTCAACGTATGTTTTTTGCAGGTTCACATAGTCCAAAGGGGTGCTGTTAGGCCTCTAATTGAGATGCTCCAATCACCTGATGTGCAACTAAGGGAAATGTCTGCCTTTGCTTTGGGGAGATTGGCGCAGGTTATTATATTTTTCAGTCTTAGTTGTAGTCCTTATCTTAATCAGTTTACATGGTTGCTATCAATAGTGAAATTTGATTTTTACTTCTAGGCTTTCTAAGATATTACAATGAATTTATGTAACCATATTGCTTCAATTTTTCATGTTATGGTAGTAATTATAAGGCTATGGTTAGAGCAGGTGGTACATTTAAATTTTACCTAATAAAAAAAGGGGAGGGTTTTTTGAGTAAAGTAATTCTTGAATTGGAATAATATGGTTTCACATTCTTTTTCTTTTTCTAGGTCTCTCAATGTTAATAGGGCAATCTGAAGATGTTATGTTTTCACATCAGAATATTTGTTTTCTGGTTTCCCTTCTGCTTCTTTGTTCTACTTCTTTTATCTTCTAATGCTTAATAAAGCATGCCATTAACCGATGTTTATGCCATGTTAAGTGACCAAAAAATTTATGAGGTTAATTTGGAGACTAGTTTTTTTTTTTTTTTAATTATTATTGTTGTTGTTGGTGTTACTATTTTAGATGTGAAATTTGCTACCCATTTTTTCATATATCTTTTGTTTTAGTGTTGGAGAATTTAATAAGTTATTAGCTTGATATACAGATTTTTTTTCCTAAGTTCAACAAGAAGTTGATGTAGCACATTTCTATTTGGTTTGTAATAATTTTGAAATTCAGGACACACACAACCAAGCTGGCATTGCTCATAATGGAGGTTTAGTGCCGTTGTTGAAGCTGCTTGACTCAAAAAATGGTTCTTTGCAACATAATGCTGCATTTGCTCTTTATGGTCTTGCAGATAATGAGGTATGTTAATGATTTTAATTTTTGAGTATTACAATTGAAATTCTTGAATTATTTTTACAAGTTATTAACACTATTTGGTGGGTTTTTTTTTTTTTTTTCTTTTTTCTCTTATAGGATAATGTGTCTGATTTTATTAGGGTGGGAGGTGTACAAAAGCTTCAAGATGGAGAATTCATTGTTCAAGTATGTTTGACCATTTATTTTAAGTTTTTTATTTTTTGCTTTTATAGGGGGCAATATGATTGCTTAAGTATCATTGTGTATACATCTAAGATAGATTGATATTTCATCCTTTTCCCTTTGAACCTACAATAACCATTATAAATCAATGTTTACAGGCGACAAAGGATTGTGTAGCCAAGACATTGAAAAGATTGGAAGAGAAGATCCATGGACGGGTGAGTGTTTTCTTGCCAATCTTTTATTCTATATATTATTTTAATCTTTTTAATCATGATGGCATTTTGCTTATATTTACTATTCTAAGTTATACGTTTCACTAGATTCTTATGGATTTTTTTAATCATTGTCTCCTCTTGGTTCCCTCTATAGGTTTTGAACCATTTGTCATATATGATGCGTGTATCGGAGAAGGCTGTCCAAAGACGAGTTGCTTTGGCTCTTGCTCATCTTTGTTCCCCTGAGGATTTGAGAACTATATTCATTGACAATGGTGGTACGTGCATTATTTTTTATATTTTTCAGTAGCTTCGCATTTGCATTTTTGTTCATTGGTTGGGATTAAGACATTGCTAAGTTTGATCTGAAATGTTCTTGATAGCTTGAAAGAAATGTTCTTGATAGCTTGAAATCGGTGATCACTTTTTTTTTTTCATGCAGGATTAGAATTGCTTGTTGGGCTTCTTAGTTCTACAAGCTCTAAGCAGCAACTTGATGGTGCTATGGCATTGTACAAGTTGGCTAATAAAGCATCAACTCTTTCTCCTGTGGATGCAGCTCCTCCTTCTCCGACACCACAAGTGAGCTGTTGAAGTAGTCATTGTTCTTTGTATTTTATTTATGGACACATTTTTGCTATCATATGCAATATAAATGGATTGGAGTGCTTTTTAAGGAATATGTAATTTTATAAGCTACTCAATATTTTACTTAATGCTTGTTTTGGGGAATGATCTTGGGTTTTACAAGTTAGAACTTACAATATTTTGTGTATATTTTTGTTAAGAATTTGGTGCTTGTGATGATGAACAATTCTTGGTGCAGGTCTATTTAGGGGAACAATATGTAAACAATGCGACATTATCGGATGTTGTCTTTCTAGTTGAAGGTTGTGATACTATGAGTTCTTCATGCCTAATTTTATTAAATATGTTCGGAGAACATTTAAATGATTGGCGTGTTAAGAATCTTATTTGCATGAATCTTCTCTTTGAATCTAAATTTGTGTTTCTATTGCAGGTAGACGGTTTTATGCCCATCGAATTTGCCTTCTTGCTTCTTCGGATGCATTTCGTGCCATGTTTGATGGTGGTTACCGGGTGAGTATTTGTATGTAGTGTCCTATTCCTTTTGTATTTTGGGTTGAGGTGGGTTCGTTCTAGAATTTCATAGTGTTAGCTATTGGAGACATGTACTGTGAACTTTTTGGTTTTGTAGGTGCAATGGGATATTTCTTATATTTTTTCGAAATTCGTGCTTGAAGTTTATTTATTCATTTATCCCAACTTGAAATTAAAACTTGGTCTGGAAAATAAAGCATAACTATTCAATTGTGTGCTTATTATTGACATTTATTAATTGATAAATAGCATATTTGCTTTTTCTATACGCATTTTACATTATTTCAATTGACCTTATTTGTAGGAGAAGGATGCAAGGGATATTGAAATTCCAAACATTAAATGGGAGGTTTTTGAGTTGATGATGAGGTTTTTGTAAATTTTGTACCTTCCGGTTTCTTACAATTGCTTTCCTATTAGCATTTTTTCTAAATACTACTTCTCTGCTTGCAGATTTATATACACTGGATCTGTAGATGTTAAATTGGATATTGCTCAAGATTTACTCAGAGCTGCTGATCAGTATCTCTTAGAGGGACTCAAGCGACTTTGTGAATATACAATTGCACAGGTGAAAAACGAGGATCGGTTTTTTATTTTTGATCAGTATTGCTAATAAATTGGAATGGTTCTTATAGACATGCTATGTTTTAGGATGTGTCGTTGGAAAATGTTTCTAGCATGTATGAACTTTCAGAAGCGTTCCATGCTATATCGTTGAGGCATGCATGCATCTTGTACATCTTGGAGCAGTATGAAAAATTGTCTACTAGGCCCGGGTATGTGCTTTTATCATCTTAGCATCTTCCTTATCTTTTCTTTGGCTTTGTGAACTTGGATCTGTTGCTGTCATATTTGATAGGGGGAAGAGTGTTTAAATGAGAGTCTTGCAAAAGCTTTAGGTAATTTTTCGATTTGAATGTATAGGGAAGTCCCACAAAGTCTTGAAAGGGAGTTTCTACGGATGAAATTGTCATTCTTTTTTAATCCATTTAGTTTACATCAGATCTATGTGCTGGATAAAGTAGAGGTCATTTGAAGGGGAGCTTGCCACAATGAATAAGTTTACTCTAATGCTATTTTAAAACAGTTGAGTATATAAGATTGCCAAATGACCGTGGGGTCTTTGCATACTTTTTTTTTTAATTAACTTTGCTTCATCACCTAAAATTGATAGCAATGATCTTTTTGTTGTCTGACGACATTTTTTTAGTTGAAACTCGAAAGTCTGAATTTGCTTTTGTAGAGTAAAAAGAAGAGAATTTTATCTCAGTTACTGCTTTTATTACATGTTGCCATCTCTTGTTAAAATTCTATGTATGATGACAATTTGCAGGCACTCCCATCTGATCCAACGTATTTTACCAGAGATCAACAATTACTTTGTCAACGCTCTTACTAAATCTAACCCACATATGCGCCTGTAGATGGCTGGTCATTGATTCTTGATCTCTAACTAGACACTGTGTACAGAAAGTAGATCTTCTCACTGTTTCAAGCCAATTGAAGGTTCCAACAGGGTGCCTCGTAATCATTCCTAATACCAGAGTAATGTTGTTTGTAGTCCCGCTGTATGCTTGTTCTTCAAGCCCATTGTCTTAGGTATTACGCCTTCACAAAACATTATTGTTTTTGATGGATTGTGATGGTTGTAGACTAAATGTATCGTAAGAACTCTTCAGTGCGAGTCTTATCAAGAAGGATAAATTTTTCGGTGAGGGATGATTCTTTTGCTTGTGCAATGATAGGCTTGTCTTGATGTGGTGGTTATCGAAACATTTATTCCTGGGTGGATGGTTTTACATCCAAGTGAGAAAAATACTCAGAAAAGGAAAATTTGCAATAGAAGCCAGGCAAGCTAATCCCAGATAGATCAAGGATATCATGCTTCAAGATAAAATAATTAAGGGTGTGCTTGTTTGTATTTTTTGAGTTTTTGTTTTCAAAATTTTGAAAGATTGTGTAGTTGGTTTTAAATTTTTTTGAATTTTGAAAATGAAATGTGGTTTATATTGATTTAAATACATTGAAAGTTATGCGATTTCAGAAAATTAAATTTTGAAAATGTAAATAAACAAAATCTTATTGTCTATGTTTTCTCAGGGAATTTGATAGGCTAACAAGAACAGATTTTGTGATAGACTTCTCAGTCCTGCCAGCTGTCCGAGGTGTTTTTGTGTGCTTTAGGGTGCATAAAGTTATGCGCACGTTTAAATGGTATTTCCCACCATCCAATTCCTTCAATCACGCCATGAAAGTTCGCGGCCTTTTCCCGTCTACCGAAAATTAATAATGGAAAGGTATAACAAACAGTCAAAAAAGCAAAACTATAAGCTAAATCTGAAAAGTAGCGTAAGTAAACTGTTTAGCGTGCTTTCCTCTGAAGTCTGAACCCTCCTTCTCGGAAGCACCTAATTTTCAAACTAGAAAGACTTCACATAATCTAAGGTCAATTGACTTATGAATAGTTTGAAACTTTGGTGGGGCTTGCGGTCGCTCCATAAAAGCACCTAGACTGGCATATTACAGTCCATAGGTCACCCATTAGACAAATTTTCCAAACCTTCTTCACGCAACAAATTTCTCCATCTCTGTCACATGGGTTCCATAGCCAAGGAGGTACAATCAGAGCTGCAACCATTTATACGAATCTACAAGGATGGCTCAGTTGAACGACTAAGAGGTTCTCCAATTGTGCCTCCATGTCCTGAAGACCCAGAAACTGGAGTCTCATCCAAAGACATCACAATTTCTGAAAACCCCCACATCACGGCAAGAATTTACCTCCCAAAACTCACCCAACCCAGCCAAAAACTCCCCATCTTGGTCTATACCCATGGAGGAGCTTTTTGCATTGAGTCTGCCTTCTCTTTGGTTGAAACAAAACTAATGAACAGCTTGGTTTCTGAAGCCAAAGTTGTTGCACTATCAATAGAGTACAAGCTAGCTCCTGAACAACCTATCCCTGTTGTTTATGAAGATTGCTGGACTGCCCTACAGTGGGTTGCTTCACACTCTGCTGATGAGGGCGGCAATAAAGAGCCATGGTTAACAACTTATGGCGACTTTGAACGAGTTTTTATGGGTGGTGACAGTGCAGGAGCCAACATTGCTCATAACATACTCATGCGTGCTGGCAAAGAAACCTTGCCTGGTGGTGTAAAAATTTTCGGATCTTTTCTTACACACCCCTACTTTTGGGGTTCGAAGCCAGTTGGATCAGAGGTTACTACAGATCGAGAGAAGCTCTTGCCATGTCAGGTTTGGAACTTCTTATATCCATCCGCGCCTGGTGGAATTGATAATCCAATGATGAATTTCGTTGCCCCAGATGCACCAACTTTGGCTCAACTTGGTTGTTCCAGGTTGCTGGTGAGCATTGCTCAACTGGATGAGTTATGGGATAGAGGCATTTTATATTACAATACAGTCAAGGAAAGCGGATGGAAAGGAGAGATAGAGTTGGTTGAAGTGGAGGGTGAGGATCATGCCTTCCACATCTTGAATTATGAGACTGAAAATGCTAAGAAATTGATCAAACGCTTGGCTTCGTTTCTTCTCAAGTAGATCTTCTGCTTTTTTTTTTTTTTTTTTAAATAAATTGGAAGCTTATGAATAAACAGTTTGGGAGCCTGTAGAAAAAATCCAACCTTAGTTTTCCCCGTTTGCTCATAAATTTTACTGCTTGTGATTATAATTTAGCGAAGCATTTCACGTTCATTAAGATATCTATATTCGTGTCAGCTCTGTCAAGAATTAGATACCGATTATTATCATATGGTTGAGTACCCATCTCGATCTCCAAAACATTTCGGAAGATTCTTCCCTGAAGTCTTTCGTTGATTTGTTGTAACTAAAATGATCATATAATTATCTTAACATAAATCTGCCTTGATTCTTAATTCAGTGCTTGTGTTCTGCCTTCGAGGGATGTGCGACTACAGGGACAGGGAGAGTCCCCCTTCGAATGTTGCTGAATGTCCTCTTTTGTAAGACTTGTCTGCTTTCTTTATCGGCCTTTGCCGCATGTTATATGCATGCATATATTTTGACAGTGCTTATTGTCACGGCCTTAATGTTTCACGCTTAGCCTTCGAACACTTGACAATGCCAAACAAGATCAAGAGAGGCAAGAGAAAGTTAGAGAATGTATAATTGTTATTATTTTATAAGGCAATTGTAATGCCAAACAAGATCAAGAGAAAGTTAGAGAAGGTATAATTGTTATTATTTTATAAGGCAATTGTAAAAGAGAGGTGTTACAAGAAAGTGTGTTGGACAAGTTCTCAAGTAGAGAATACCTACCTATAAATGAGTGCTCACCCTTATTTACAGAGAAATACCTCCTCAACATGTGGCTATCAATGTGCCACTTGTCTATACCCTATTTATTCTCTAGAAGAATTCTAATATATTTACAAACCTTATCTTGTAGCCTAGAAATATCTACAAGTCTCAAGGCACATCTAGAGAACCTAAACACTAGAGAGTTCCATGGCTTCTAGAAGCTTCTGTGGTCTTCCATTCTCTTCCATCACCATCCGGAACCTTCCAGAGTCTTTTAGGGTCTTTTCATGCCTTCCGTACGCTTCCGAAGCCTTTCGGACTATTTTAGAAGTGTCCGGAACATTCTGGAACATCTCGAAACCTTCTAGAAACTTCCGAAACGTCACACCTAATTTATGTGCCATTGAATTCCTCTTGATATAAGAATCTCGGAACACTATAACACTTATCCCAAATTCTAACTTCTCGGGTGTTATCTGAGCAGTTTTTGGGCACATGCATGCAGGGCATGACATTATGCTTATTCGGCGTTATTCAGTGCTTATGTTGGGTCGCTGCTCATATTGGTTTATGTACAATTACTAAATACACCTAACAAAAATCAGATTTGCAATAAGACAGCTTGTAGTTGTATGGTGGAGATTGTTTAGTTCAAGATTTTTTTTAGAGCTCAGCCTGGGGGTGTGAGCTCTGGATGATTAATTTAAATCTTCCCGATACCCAGAATTCTCCTTCCGGATGTAAAAAATTAAACAATAGAATCAAATAGCGTTTCCGATACACAGGAAAGAGTTAATTATCATGACCACACATTGCGTTTACATTTAAAAGTTCAGAAGACAATTCTCGATAAAATTTGTATATTTATTTATCTATAGAGAGAATTGATACAATTATATACGACCCTCGACACCAAAACCAATGTATCAATCAAATATTTGCTTAACCAAATATAAAAAGACCGAAATATTTAACTTGAAGGTGCTACAGAACTCTCAAAGATTTACATTAATGGAGGGTCGCAACGCTTATTTTCTTCCAATAGGAAAAGTACTATCCGTTCGGTTATTTAACATATGATTCAATTATCAAAGAATAGATAATCTTCCGGATCTTTTCAAAAAAAAAAAAAAAAGAAAATGAAAGGTTCCTCTCTGAAATCTTTCATTGATTTATTAGAGCTATATGATCAAAATTAGATTTGTAATGTCCCAAATCGTATGGTCGAGATTGTTTAGCTCAAGATTTTCTAGAGCCAAGCCTTGGGGATTGTGAGCTCTGGATGATTAATCGTAATGGGAAATGTCAAGGCCTGTTTTCTGAATGTCCACACATAAGCTTCAGCCTAGGCCAAGAATTGCTTGTTTGAAAGTGAAAAGCAAACAAAAAGAATCAAACATCGTTTCCGAAACACAATTGCCTCACACGCGATGTGTCTTCTCATATGACTCTACATAAAGTTATGACTATGGATGCTTAGCCAGATTAGTATCAAAACTTTTCGAAAGATGGTTCTCGACAATATTTAATTAGATAAACCATCCATTAACTTTTTCCCGCTACCGTGTGTGTCTATATATATATATATATATATATATATATATATATATATATGCGTCGAGAATAATGATACAATAAAATCCCTCGACACCAAACTCCAAAGTACATGTTTCAATCAACTGTTTGTTTTACCAAATATAAAGGTTCAAGTACCACAGTTAATAAGGTGGTACGTTGTGTGAATTTATAATTATTTTTCAGTATTGTACATATTGTAATATATTTAAAATTTAAATATAATCTCAACATTTAATATAAATTATATATATTTTAAATAAACTTAAGAATTATTTTATATTGAATCAATATAACAGGATTTCAAGATATGATTATTGAGTTATTATGACTCTAATACTATATCAAATTTACCATTTTGTAAAAAATTTAAAATTTTGTGAACTTTATCTGGTATTTTATTCTTTAGTAAATAAAAATAATATTCTACACATTAGGATCTATCTTTGGAGGTAAAGGCTTAAGCCAGCGGAAAAGTAAGTAGTGTATAAATATGACACGTGCATCATGCCAAGAAACCACTTATCCCGCAAGTTTAGGCTTTGGTTACGGTACATCGGTTGTACCGGTGTATCACTTTTTCAAATTTTTATAATTTTTAGTATAAAAGTTGTAAATTCTTGTATAAAAATCGTAAATATGGAGTATAAAAGTTGTAAATAAAACTATTTTTGATTTTTTATAAACTAGTGTAAAAGTTGTAAATCATTGTATAAAAGTCGTAAATGAGAATTTACAACTTTTTTTTTTCACATTTACGATTTTTATATAAAGATTTACAACTCTTACACTGAATTTATAAAAAATTGACAAGTGATGTACCGGTACATCGGATGTACTGTAGACGGACCCATTTAGTTTAAGCCGAAAGAGTAAGGTTAACAAATAGTATTAAGTTTCGTTTCTACCACGAGAGATGATTGAGAAAAGTACTAGACAACGTGAATCCGTAATTGGAGCTAAAGGCTGGTGTTTTTAGTCTGACCCTTGTGAATCTCTTGAGTCAGTCACAAGGCAATTGATAGCCAAATGGCAATAACCTATGCATCTATCTGTTCACAGACAATCGTGTACACTTTGTAAATGTTGACGACCATTTTACAGACGTGAATCATATTCGCGACTTCCAAGTCAAGAGAAATTGAGTGAGGTGGGATTTAAGAAATCCAGTAAATCACCTTACCATCGATTAAATTAAACGAGCAGCGTTACTTTTATAAATTTTTTACATAAACTGATAATTTGTTATCATTCATATGTTATTATTTTTTATTAAATTAATTAATTTATATAATTATCACTCTAATCATCTTATAATATATTATTTTATATATAAAATTTTGTAAGGTTAATATCGTTCAAATTAAACAATTCAAACTCAATAAATTATGCACATGGCTTGAACTTCTTTACAATGAAGGTGGCAGTTAAAAAATTTAAGAAAATTGATAAAATAATCTAAATTAGGGCTTGTTTGATAAATAATCATATTCAAAAAATCGTTCGACGTCTGATAGTATTGAATGGATGTGTTAGACAATATCCGTGGATGTATTCGATAGTATTTGATAGTGTAGATATTCAACAAACAGTGTCTAACAGTATTTCACACTTTATAGAGAGTTATGATATGTAAATTTTGAGAGACAATCATTTTTGCGGTCGATATTTAAACTTGGGGCATTTTTTAACATTTTACAAAACATTTTTAATTGTTTCTCGACTGGTGACTGGTGTGCCAGGTAGCTGAAATCAATTTTATATTTCGAGTATGTCCAAACTAAACTAAAGCTGAAAACGTCAAACGTCTCAATATATATATATTTTGGAATAATAAATTAACGGATCATCTTCTTTGAGTTTTATTTATCTGTTACGGTTTGGAATATATCTCAACTCAGGTTCGTTATTTACTGAGTATTAGAACATAATGAAAAATAAATAAATGGGTTCAGGGTTTACGATAAAATCTTACATTGGTTTTGGTTTTGCTTTTGTCTCACGAACTAATCAATTTACTGCTTGTGAAATTTGTACTTTAGCTAAGGATGCATTTCACGTTACGTAGGATCGGATTCCTCTTGTATAATTTCTACGGTTTAATTTTTTTAAATTAAATTTTAAAGGATTCCTCCAGTACTGAAGCTTTTGATTGATTTATATGAACTAATTAATTAACGATAAAAACTATGAAATGTTTATTACGGGGCCGGCACATTTGGTCGACTTTAACAATAGTATTCATGTAAAGTAAATGTTGTTAATTAGCTAGGCTGGGTTTGTTCGGGCAACGAACTGTTGATGGGACTTAAAATGTTGGAAACAGCTACGCCACTTAGATTTTAAAATTGAATACACATCGGAGCGGGTTTACTTTTGTCATTGTCTAATTAGTTTGAGTTCCTGTAAATATTATACCCATGACATTAAATATTTCTTTCTTTCAACAAATTTTAGGTGTATTAGTTGAGAAATACATGTGTAGGACAGGTTGACAATGATTTGTTATGCCTATTCAATCAAACAAGGACACAAGTTGCCACCTGTCAAAAAATTAAAAAATTATAAAACTATCTCTCAGTCCATTACTTCCCCTCCAAAACTGAAAAACAAACTGAATGTTAATCTTTCTCTAACCTCTTCTGTTGTATATTATGTTTATTCTCTCTCTCTTATCTGATATGGTAATATTGATCTCTATTACCGGTCATAGCTAATTCGCTGGCCAATCCATTATTTATCTCTATTGTTAAATTCTAGAAAAATTAGAAAACGTCTTTGTAGATTGCAGTGATTTCTAATGATGCCCTAAAGCTTCAAACACTGTTGTTTTTAATGATAATTGAAAGCTATTAATAGTAGCTTTGTGTTGGCCGGAATCAAAATATGGGCGATCAGATTTGCTACCAAGAGAGATAGGAAGGGGGAGAAAGAGAAGTAAAAGTGATAAGGAATCAACGATGTCATGAAGGTTTAACTGCTATGCAAATTAAATGAGGATTGAAGAAAATAATAATAAATTACAAGTGTTAATCAGATGGCAAAATTTAAATTGGGTAGACATATCAAATCAGCTTGATGAGATGGTATACCCATCCCGTCTAAGTATCTCCCATGTGAGGTTTATAGATGCAAAATTTCTCTGATTTTTTAGAGTAATGCAAATATGGCAGATCACATGCTAATCCTTGTCATTTGTCATGTCAGACCGTTTTAGTTAAAAAGCTTTTTAAGAGATTGAAGACGAAATCAACAAAGTTTCATTTTAAACAAAATCCATAACAAAACGATACAAGACTAACGAATCAAAGAAAATTTCAACAAAAATTATAATAAAAAATACAAAACCTATACTTTGTTTCTATAAAGAGATCACAGACACATATAAAGCAAAAATATCAGTCCTAATTTTGTTATTTTTCACTGTACAAAATCTAAGGGGCCGTCTGTTTTTTCCACTTGATAGTGAATATGACTTTTTAAAACTTTAACACTTATTAGCACATAATTTTAGTAACTTAATGATATGTTTGTTTTTAATTTTTAAATTAGATAATATCAATACGTATTCCTGAATTTTGGCTTAATTTTAAGTAAAAAAAGGCTATACATTTTTCGTTTATCATACTTAAAGTTGTGTGTTTTCATCAATCACATCTCTGAAAATGATTATTTGAGGAGTGAAAACGATGATTCGAAGACAACTTTAGGGGTGTGATTGTAATTGTCCCATATGCTAGTCTTACAAATTTTTTTATACAAACTCTTATATAGGAGTAATAAATATACAAAATCTATTCATTTAATAAAGAGTAATGATGCGTGAATAAGTACCACATCAGTTTGTATACATAAATGCGTATACGGTGTTTGTAAGAGTAGCAATGCTTTTTGTAAATAATTATTAAGTGGACTAATTAACTTTAATATGGCATGTCTACCCATATTTTATTATATACCCCAAAAATTAAATATTTAACAAAATTATATTAAGATATCAATAACAATAATAATCAATAATTAAAATAAAATTATGTATTATAAAAAAGGTATATTATTTAATATGGTAATATATTTTGATAAATTAAATAGATACTTTAAAAAAATTAAATTAAGATATCAAAAACAATAATAATCAATAATTAAAATAAAATTACCTATTATAAAACTACATATCTTTTTTAATATGATAAATATATTATGATGAATTAAATAGATATTTTTTATAAATAAAAAGTCTTTTATTTATTTATTTCTCACAAAATTTAAAAATTAAAAAAATTGAAAATTTTTGAACAAACTGCTGGAACTAGCAACCATTGTATCACTTACCACTACAGCTTATGTTGCATGTTTGATGCATATTTGACACCAACATGACCGGCTTTGCTTGATCTATAAGGATACCAGAGTGTTTTTGAAAGATACGACAATTTTTGGTCATTAAAGGCTCACACACATTCAGGTGGTCAAGGGTATTCCAGCCTTTATTGAAAAAATGTCATCCTATCTTCTAAAAATACTATAATAGCCTTGTAGATTGAGCAGAGCCGGTCATGGTGGTGCTAGAGATGTCGTCAGATGCGCGACTCTGATGGCGGCCGACAGTAGTGATGACTATTGTTCTGTGACCTGTCCTACCGTTTTCTGAAATTGGAATAATTTTTATTTATATAGAAGGTTAGTTTAGGTATTTTAATCTTTTTAGACATTTGGAAGGAAAAAAAGGTGACACATTTTCACTTTTTCTAAGTGCCGAAGGTAAAAAACAAACAAAAATTTAAGACTAAAATATGAACACTTTTAAGTATCAAGTGATAAGTGAAAGAAAACAACTTAGCCTAAGTTTACCCTTAACTAACATTGAAAACCAGATTAAACCTAATTTTCTTTTTCTTTTCTTCATTTTTTTTTTTAAATAACTTGTGATGATGGGTTTAGGATGGTGGGTAGAAAGTGACTTTTAGAAAGAATAAAATAATACTAATGGTGATTTTAAGAAAAAATTGCAGCAAGAGAGATGAACAATCACACAAATACAAATTATGATAGTTTGTCATGTCGTCTACTTAATTGGAATACAAACTTTAAATCCCAATTTTAATTTTTACTCTTTTGTTTAATAATACATGTTATATCATAGATTACAAATGAATGAATTTCTACTAATTTGTTAATTTTAATATTATTTAATGGGCACACCAAAAATATAATACAAAACTTTGTGAGAGAATTTAATTTTAAAATTTGAAGTCAGTAATGGAAATAAAATTTAAAATAAAGATAAATTGATCCCATGTGGCGATACTACGTGGTGTTATAATAGGTGCATGTAAGTACTTCTAAAAACGGGAATTATCAACATGGCTTTTGTATTTTTTTCCCATCCTTTATCGACAACTCTCCACTTTTATTAAAAATAAAGATAGATACATGCTTCTCGGCCCCTCTCTTACCGTCATATTTTCATTTCTTTCCTTTTATCTTCAATGGCTTCCACGACCAAAGAAGTTGCTAAAGAGCTCCTCCCATTGGTTAGAGTCCACAAAGATGGCTCAGTAGAGCGTCTATTAGGCTGGCCTTGCGCTCCTCCCTCACCAGACCAAGATCCAGCCACCGAAGTCTCATCAAAAGACGTAACCATTTCCCAGAACCCAGCCATATCAGCTCGCCTCTACCTCCCGAAACTCGCCCGACCACATCAGAAAGTCCCCATCTTGATCTATTTTCATGGCGGTGGATTCTGCATCGGATCTGCATTTGCCATTTTTAACCATAGACACCTCAACAACTTAGTCTCTCTAGCTCAAGTTGTTGCAGTCTCAGTAGAATATAGGCTGGCCCCAGAACACCCCCTTCTCGCAGCATACGAAGATTGATGGACTGCTCTTCAATGGGTCACGTCTCATAAGATAGTTGATGACTTCAATAAAGGGACATGGCTGTGGGAATATGGCTTTGACCGAGTCTTTATTGGTGGGGACAGCGCAGGCGGCAATATAGTGCACAACATAGCCATGCGAGCAGGCGAATATCGGAGCTTGCATGGTAATCTAGGGGTGAATATTTTAGGAGCTTTTCTATCACATCCTTGCTTTGGGTTCAGAGTGTTGAAGCTTTAAATAAAGCTTAAGAGTTTATTTAGAATTTAAAGTCTAAATTAAAATAAGATTAGAGTTCTCATTAGATTAGAAGACATGTTATGGAAGGATTAATAATCATAGTTAATTATGGATAAAGATTAATTATTTAGTTATTTTAGAATTATTAGTATTTATGGTTTGAGTAGGATTAGAATTGAGTCTACTATATAAGTCTTTGTAATTTGTCAATTTTATTAAGAAGAAGTAATAAAGAGTTGATAAGTGTTCAAGAGTCAATATCTTCTTCTTTATTATGTTCTTGTGTTACTTGATTGGTTGAGTAATTATTCTCCAACAAAGTGCAACACAGAGGCAGTTGGATTAGAGTCGAGTGCTGATCGTGAGAAGAGTTTTTACTATTTGGTTTGGGAGTTTGTTTGTCCATTGGATCCTGATGGAACTGATAATCAGATGGTGAATCCTATCGGTCCAGGAAAGCCAAGCTCGGCTAATCTTGGGTGTTGGAGGCTGCTGGTTGTGTTGCTGGAAAGGGTAAGCTGAGAGATAGAGTTGTTTGGTATGTTAATGCAGTGAAAGAGAGTGGATTTGAAGGAGAAGTGGAGCTGTATGAAGTTGAAGGAGAGGATCACTCTTTCCACCTCTCCGATCTTAACAAAGAGAATGCTAAGAGTTTGATAGAACTGTTAGCCTCTTTTCTTAAGTAATGGTAAAGATTACTACTCAATTTCAAGTCTCTTCTTTTAGTTTAATATTGCTGAGAATGTCCCGCGCCAGCGTCATGATTAAATATTCTTCCAGTGTTTTCAGCTATGCATGCTTGTAGTTATAATTATATAAAAATGCATTTCTAGTTATTATGTATAGTTCACTGAAGTACTGTGTTCTTCTCTTTGTCTAACGTTGCGGGAGGATAATAATTATCTATAACGATACCTCCAAGAGACTGAAAAGAAAGTCTCCCTTAAACACAATTATTCTTAACAAAATACTCCAACATCGGTTAAGTTGCCTCTATATACTATGGCTATATATAGCTTAATTTCAGCATGTATAGATATACCAGACGGACTGATATGCCAGAACCAGAACCATGCAGTTACACCTCGCCTGTTAGCTTTTGGATCAGAACTCAGAAGGGGCAACATTAGCTTGTATTATTTTGACCAAGTTCACTATGTCGTAGGCCATAGCTACGGTTGGAAATGAAAGGGTTTGAAAACGCTATAATTGATCATGAGTTATAAACATAACATAACTATAGGAGTTACAAATTCTTAATTAGTAGACAATGACGAGGATATGAGTTGCAAAGAGTTTAACTTATGCATTTAACATTAGTCGAATTAGTTGTCATAGTATTTAATTAAACATATGAATTATGATAAATGAGAGTTAATCCTGGAATATTATATGAAGGTGTCCCCTCTCTTATGAAGTTATATGGAAAGCATATACATTATTGCATATGAGTATTATTTTTTACATATGAAGTTAAAAATTCTTAATTAAGAGTAACAATACTAAGAAAGCAAAGAGATTTGATTATTTTTTGAGATAAACAATTTCAATTTCATTTGATAATTCTGGATTTGGCCATAGATTCCCAAAAGATGATGAAGAGCCGAGGAAAGGACAAAGACATAGAGGAAAAGGGAGAAAGAAAAAAGAGACATCGGACGTGCAAGATGGACAACCATTTTATGTTGGAATGGCATAATATTTCTAGAGTCTTCTTGGCCTTTTATGTCGCAAATCGAGAAACATGTTCTCAAAAGGATCTAGAAATATTGTTACCACGTAGGTTGCTAGATTATAGAATTTTAATTGTATTTGGGTTTTAAGTTTATTGCACCTCTGGTAATAGAAAATTAAGTTTTCTTAAAAGATTTTTAAGTTTTGTTAAGTTAAAAGGTTACTTTTGAAATAAACAAAAGAAACTTTTATAAATTTTTTTTAAAACTTATTTTAAAAGAGGCTTAAATTTAAAAAAAAAAAGGTTTAATGGCTTAGATAACTGTACTCTGCTAACATTATTATTCAAATTAATAAAGTCCTCGTTGCTCGGCTCTCGTCAGTTCCCCATCTCTCTTTCTTTCACATTTTCATTTATTTCCTAATTCTATCGTCAATGGCTTCTACGACCAAAGAAGTTGCGAAAGAGCTCCTCCCACTGGTTAGAGTCTACAAAGATGGCTCAGTAGAGCGTCTACGAGGCTCACCATACTTTCCTCCCTCGCCAGATCAAGATCCAGCAACCGGAGTCTCATCAAAAGACGTAACCATTTCCCAGAACCCAGCCATATCAGCTCGCCTCTTCCTCCCGAAAATCACTCAATCCCATCAAAAACTCCCCATGTTGCTCTATTTTCACGGCGGTGGCTTCTGCATCGGATCGGCTTTTGCATTTTTTTACCATAGATACCTCAACAACTTAGTCTCTCTAGCTCATGTTGTTGCAGTCTCGGTCGAAACAGGCTAGCCCCAGAACACGCTCTCCCTGCCGCATATGAAGATTGCTGGACCGGTCTTGAATGGGTCACGTCTCATAAGATAGTTGATGACTCCATTAAGGAGCCATGGCTGCTGGAATATGGCGACTTCGACCGAGTCTTTATTGGTGGGGACAGCGCAGGCGGCAACATAGTGCACAATGTAGCCATGCGAGCAGGTGAAGATCAGAGCTTGCATAGTAATAGTGGTGTGAAGATTTTAGGAGCTATTCTAGCACATCCTTACTTTTGTGGTTCAGAGGCAGTTGGATCAGAGTCTGAGTGCTGATCGTGAGAAGAGTTTTAACTACTTGGTCTGGGAGTTTGTTTATCCATCAGCTGCTGGTGGAATTGATAATCCGAACTCGAATCCTGTTGGTCCAGGCAAGCCTAGCTTGGCTAAGCTTAGGTGCTCAAGGCTGCTGGTCTGTGTTGCTGAAAAGGATGAGCTGAGAGATAGAGGTGTTTGGTATTTTGATGCAGTGAAAGAGAGTGGATTTGAAGGAGAAGTGGAGCTGTATGAAGTGAAAGGAGAGCATCATTGTTTCCATATCTTCAATCCTGAAACTGAGAATGCTAAGAATTTCGTCAAACGCTTGGCTTCTTTTCTTAAGTAATGGTAAAGACTATTAGTCTAATTTTCTCTCTTTAAGTTTAATATTGGTAAGAATGCCTGGCTTCATGCCAAGATACTCTTTCCAATGTTGTCATCTATATGCTTGCAGTTTGTAATATCTTTTTCTTTATTATATAATTGAATTAGTAAGCTATCTCTTTGTTTGATGTGATGTTGGGGCAGGAGCCACATAGATAGAAAATCTACCTTGCACCGCCTATAGTTGATTTTTACAAAATACATGATCAATTAAAGTTCAATATATGCTATGGGTAGCTTTAAGCCTATATACACACACACACACACACACATATATGTGCCACAGAGGCGATAGAGGCAATAAGATCCATTACTGATATGCCACAATTGCACTTCCACATCATCTGTTAACTCTTGGATCAGAAATCGGAAGAGGAGGAGACAACATTTGCTTGTGAAATTGTGTTGACCAAGTTCACTATGTCGTGGGCCATGAGTCTAGCTACTTCACAAATCCAAAATTAAATAATTAATATATATTTCTACATCAACTCCAATAGAGGTTAGCCCTCGTGAAATTTTTTTTATCACTATAATGACTTTTATTTATAATTTATTGTAAAAAAACAAAAAATTTTACTAGAGGTATAACAATCATTCATTGGATGGTCAAAGAATATGATATATGTATGTATCGATATTATATATATGATACACACACACACAATCATAAGTTTACCAACTTAATAATGTTGCTACTTACTAGTAAATAGAAATCATTTAATCAAACGGGTAGCTAGCATACGAATTTTTTAAACAAACCATTTTGAAAAAATTGATGAAACATTATATCACCATAATCTAATGTAACATTTGAATTCTGAAATCATATTATTATATTAGATTTATATAAATGAATTCGTACGAATATTTTATGTATTATATTATATAAAAAAAGCTACAATAATTACTATATTTTAAAAACTAAAAATAAAATAAAACTGGCATTTGAGCAACGGACTTTGATTACGTGTCATTATTTTGACTCAAGTGCATCCTAAATGCGTCCACAGTCAGTAATGATAGATACCTCTAGAAAGCGATCACAGCCACCAATTGAAAAATAAAAAAAGAAAAAAAACCTTTCCATCCACTTCTTAATCCTCTCATATATTATTAATTGTTCATTCAAAGTCTGCTCTAGGTTTTCAAGCCACCAGCAGGCGCACAAACTACAACCACTGGAAACACTATTATACACCATATGCATATCATCCATATTTTCATATAAAATTCGAGATTTTTTGTATAAAGTTCAAAAAAATTAATATAAACTTGGAAAATCATAAGTTTTTTCTAATAATTTTGTGAAATTATAATATTTTACATATATTTCGCGAACCTTATGCAAAAAAAAAAAAAAAAAAAATCTAGATGTATGAAAGGCATCATTGTTTTGTAACATAACCCTACTACACAATTTATGAACCTCACAAATATGGCCGCTACCTGTTACGGGCCGCTTGAGTAAATTCGGGGGCCGTGGCATACGGCTCCTATTGAATCCGTACAATCTTTCAACCGCAAGAAGACGGCAGTTGCTGTAACCTACTGCAAGCATGGTCACGGCTTGGTCGAAATCAATGGCTGCAATATTAACTTCAATATTAATCAAACACTACCACTAAATTTTGAGTGCCCTAGATAGCAGCTAATCATAAGCTTTTGGGTCTTAATAGGTTTGGGCCTGGAAAAGGAAAGCCGAACAATTGCCTAGTGATTCAACCATCACTGAATGCGTAAATAAGTGGTAATTAAATCTAGTTGAGCTGGAACAATCCATTAATCAAACCAATTCATTATGTTTTCTTTAAATTATATTCAATTAAGTATATATATTTTTATTGATTATCTTAGAAGGTACTTTGTTGTTTTATGTATTTGATAATGTTCCATATAATTTCCCTTTTGACTTTATGCATTGGTGGAACCAGGTTTTTTTTTTAAATTACTATTTAATTAATTACAAATATACTCTGTCAATCCAATCTGCCTCCGCCAATAAATGGAAGTTGGTCTCCACGATCTGTTTTCTAAATAAATTAATTTGAAAAGCATCCTATACTCGGTTTGAGGGATGCCCTAGAGATATGTCGATTATTGATTTGACTTTGGATTTACTTTAAGATTCTGTTAGTGTTCGTTGTATTGTAGTTAGGGACGGTAATTCGTGCTCGCGAGCACGATATCATGTCAAACGATAAAAATTGACCTAACACGAATACGATCCGTTTATTATTCCTGTCATTAAGACTCAACACGAACACGACACGATTATTAAACGGGTAATACGACACAACACGCTAACACGAATAATAAACGGGTTGTGTTCGTGTTAGACACGAACACGAATACTAAACAGGTTGTGTTCGTGTTAGACACGAACACGACCCGTCTAACACGATTAAGACACGTTTACATGATTGACACGATTATGACTCGTTAACACGATTATGACACATTAATATGATTATGACACGTTATACATTTACAACATGATTATGATATTATTATACACTAAAACATATTTTTAAATGAAAAAGATATAACAAAAAATACAAAATTATCCATACATCTCAAATAACTTTAACAATTCATACAAACTTCAAATGCAAAATAAGTACCATAAAAAAACAACTTTAACAATTCAAATACAACAAAATTAATAAAAATAAAGTCCATCAAATCTCAAATAAATATGCATTACATTCCTAAATTATGGATGACTTAGAACAAGTTCATCACAAACAAACAAACAAACACTATGAAGTTATAGTCATCCATCACAAATCACAAGTGCATCACAAACAAACACAAAAAAGTTCATCAACTCTTATCCATCTCCTCTTCAACTCTTAAGCAACCTACAAAAGAGAAATCATACTAATGAAAAATCAGATTATAGAATTAAAACCTAAACTGAATTTAGACGTTGCTTGCACTCTTGTTAATACTGTTGAAAACATTTTTAAATGACAAAATGTTCATTTTTATGAGTATAAAAACAAAAAATTTTCTGACTTGTTAACTACTCTTGTAGGACAAGTACTTCTTGCTGTTCTTTTTTCCACGACCATTCACATAACTTCATTTAAGTGTCGGCCAGATATGATCCATTGAATGGTGTGCTCATGGATGGCCATTTTTCAAATATTAAATATATGAAAAGGCCAAAAGGGTGCAGATTGCAGAATATCATAGGAAATAAGATACCATCAGTTTTTATAAGAATGATTTCAAAAAATGATCTTATTTAAACCTATAAATTGCACAAATTTCAGGTCGACTAGTTGATGACAACTGTTCAAATATGGCGATGGTATATAGACATTAAACATTCAAAAAAAGAAAAAAAAAGAATCAGTCTAATGCCTATATCAATTATATATATGATATTCAAGCTAAAGATTGCTTGTCGAGATTGAGTTTGTGTTTGTAAAGTAAGTTTAAGTTGAGTGAGAAATGAAATTATTTTCGTGGTTATTAGTTTTACTTATCCTTGCTTCTCTTAAAGCCTGTTTTGGTATTAATAGTCGTTCAAAAGACGACTATCCAAGAAGATGATAGTGAAGTATCCTATAACAGTACATTTAACACCCAATCAACACCATTTTAATCTATATCCTCATCAGCCAATTATGATTATTGAAGCACAAACATATCCCAAATGTACAATTACCAGAGACAGAAAACAAGTTAACATACAATAGACAAGGCCCTTAGGAGATAAAATAGTAGCTTCCAAACTGCCAAGACACCAAGAACTCCGCATTTTCACCACCTAACTCCCATGTTTGCCATCTAAAGGTAGATGCTGAAGATGCACAAAGCCAAGCGACTATCAGAAAAAGAGAATAGAGTAATCAAATTACAAAGCAAATCTAGGCCATTGATTACGTAGATCCATAACCAGTGAATCTTATTTGCAAAAAAATGGAAGCATGGGCAAATGACAAAGTTCTAAGGAGCTAGGACTTAAAATTCTAAGATTTAGCGGAAAGGCTCATGGCAACACTCACCCTGCGACTACGTTGGCTCCTCAAACATTATGGCAGTCTCTTTGCCAGTTCAATAACTTAGGCACATTTAACCAAAAAAGGATGGATTCTTCGCTCCTATGCAGATCCTTCCTAAGTTTTATCAAAGCTTTTTTCATTAGAGCAAAAATAGACGGAGAACAAAAAGATATGACAAATGAAGTCTTGAATCAGGCAAGAGCAGAAAATCCTGAGATGAAACCTTACCCCAAAAACACAAATGTCCCAGTGTTCTGATCTGATCCTCGGCGCACCTGCAAACTCTTGCTCCACCCTATCTCTTATGTAATATATATTGAGCAAAGCAAAGCATAGGCTGGAGGGTATGGTCACTGGAGGGGGAAGAATGGATGGTGGATCTATAGTGCTGAAGCCGTAACGATTGGCGGCAGTGAGCATAACAGATTGAGATGGCTGGCGGCAGTGAGGACTGAGGAGAGAATTAGAATTAGGTTTCCTTATGCATTTCCAATTTTAGTGAATTAGAATTAGGTTTTAATTTTTATTAAGTGACAAAAGTGTCCAAACGTGTAGTAGGTTTAAAATTTATTAGGTTTCAAAATTATATTTTTAATTTAAAATTTGGATACATGTAGTAGGGATTAAAATGTCCAAAATTTTAATATTAAATTTAATATTTTTAAATTTAATATTATTTTGTAATCGTGTCAATATTCATGTTATCGTGTCAAGTCGTATTATTCATGTTATTTGTGTCATAAACGTGTCATGTCATAATCGTATTCACGTGTCGAAGACTCTCAACCCGAACACGACACGATTATTAAACGGGTTGACATTTTCAACACGAACACCGATAAGCCAAAACCCAAACCCGCTTAAACCTGTGTCGTGTCAAGTCGTGTTTGCGTATCGTGTCAAAAATTGCCACCCCTAATTGTAATTGCTCTTGCTCCATTCTCGTCAGTTCCCACCTGTCTCTCTTTCCTTTCATATTCATTTCTTTTATCTTCAGTGGCTTCCACAACCAAAGAGGTTGCCAAGGAGAACCTCCCACTGGTCAGAGTCTACAAAGAGCATCTATTAGGCTCACCTTATGTTCCTCTGTCACCAGACCAAGACCCAGAAATCGGAGTCACATTAAAGGACGTAACCATTTCTCAGAACCCTACAATATTAGCTCGCTTCTACCTCTCAAAACTCACCCAAACCCATCAAAAACTGCCCATCTTGGTCTACTTCCATGGAGTTGGCGTTTGCATCGAATCTACTTTTTCGCTCTTTAACCACAGATACCTCAACAACATAGTCTTTATAACTCACCCAAACCCATAAAAAACTGCCCACCATTTAATTAATTAATTAGCATGCTGAAAATCTTTATAATTGCACAAAATCTCTCATTGATTTTATCTTTGAGAATTTGTTCCCATTATTTTGATGATTGTTTTCACTAGCTCTCTTAAATAATATTAAATATTTCACAAAAAAGAATGTTAGAGAGCATAAGAATATCAAAGGCACAATAAAGAAAATTGAAGGAGCACTTAATCACCTCATAAGTAATAATATTTTCAATCTCATATACAAAATTAATAATCATTTAATAATTTATAATATCATTTTTTCTCAAAATATCATAAAACATTAACAACCATCAAATAAACAAAACCCCCACATTAAATAACATTTTAAATACACTAGCAATAACTCCATAAAATATTAATGTACTAATTTGTTAAATTTTAAAACTCATCAAAATAATAACTACACTCAAATCATCATCATCTTAATTGTACAAAATTAAGAACTAAAATATGAAACTGCTTAAAAACTAGAAATCCCCACATTAAAAAATATTTTTTGAATCGTAACATTAATAAGATATTTATTATCAAAACTACAAATATAATAAATAATTCATATATGTATTTAATAATGATCATGAGCATTTATGTTACAATTTCATTCAACACAACCACATAAATTATCATAATAATCTGTTAGTCTTCTTAACATACTCTAGTAATCAATTATTTAGATGTTATCATCTACTATGCATGATAACCATAGGAAACTATGAATTAATAGCTCACCACTTTGCATATAAGTTTTTAATAAACACATGGAAATGCGTAATAAAAAATTAATACATGTAAGTAACATACAAATTGAATTCTAAATCAATTTGTAATAATATGCAACCAAGATCAAAGATTGTCTTGTTCCAAAATAATAACACATTTAATTAGTAACATATAAAATTAATTAAATAATAAATAATCAACCTGTAATAAAAAACAATAGTAAGAATTTTCATAATTGAAATATTTATTAAACCATAATAAAAACTCATAAAAGGTTTTGATTATAAAACCACTACATGTAACTCATCTATATTCTTTGAAAAAAATAAGAAAATTTCAATATTTACTAGACAAGTGTAATAAAATAAGTTGCTATACAAAATTAAGATTCATATATAAGCAAGAGAAATAAATAATCTCCTCATCATATTTTAGCAACGCAAGCTATTAATATCGATAATTAATAACTACAAGAATTTATTAATCTATATCAAGAAGGAAATAAAAAATATTTAGCACAGTACACACAAATACTATTTCAAAAATTGTAATACAAAATACTTAAACTTATGCATTTGCTATTAAGATCATTGCTCTTGAAACATAACATTTAAAGAAATGATATATGTTTCAATATCTTTTAATACAACTAAAAAATGAATTCAAATAAATAGATGTAACAACTCTTTGTAACTCAAAGCATGATGCACTAATAATCTAATACCACAACATATGTATAACCACAAATAAACAAAGATTTAATATATCACAAGAATATTTTTCTACTGTAAATAAATAGTCAAGCTACCTAGATAATAGTAGAAATAACATAAATAATTTTGTATTACCTTAAATACAAAAAAATCTATTATCATCATATTGTCTTGAGGTTGATAAAGAGATCCAATCTCGATACTAAGTTGAGTCATCAACTCGAATATATCCTTTTGTTGTCAACGTAATTTGAAGGCATTAGGCTCTCTTTAAGATCAAAATAAAAATTTCAAGCTTATAACTATACTCACAAATTTATGCTTATGCAAGTATAAAATTCTAAGATTTTATATTTCCAGTGTTTAATTCATGCATGTTTCAATATTTTCTATAAAAAAATAGAAGTATCTAAACATGCAAGTAAATATTCACCGTAAAAAAAAAACTATCAAGCAACCATATTTTAAGTTTAAATAAATTTTAGAACAATTAAAAAAAATAACATGGTGAATCTCTTAGATCCTTACAAGCAAACATGTTAACATAACATAATCATATGATAAACGAAATAAAACAAGCAATAAACATGCTCTAGAAATTAATCATGTTATACAACACCTAGTGATGAATTAAGTTGTTAAGGCAAACAATAAAATATATAAGACACTATTTGGCTTTAGATTGTTGAGAATATTTATAATAAATTTAAATAATATAATCAAATAACAACATATTAAAGAAATAATAAAATATAAATTAGATTAACATAACTATACATTGAATAAATAGAATAAATAAAGAGATAAAGTGAGAAATATGTGGCCTAAGCACTTGGGAGACATGTCAAAGGTATTATCCTAAAGCTAAAGACTCCTCCTCTCGTACGAGTCATATCGGAACTCAAGGGCTCCAAGATATAACCCAGTGCTGACAGCTTATCTTCTTGATAAGCACGATCACCAGAAGAAAATAACCTGTCTTCAGGTGTCGTGGTTGCTCAAAACGTAAAAAAAAGTTAAAGAATATTCACATTCTAATGTTAGAACTATGAGACTCCTTTATATAATAATCTCCTAACCTAAGTAAGTTACAAATTACTTCTTGTAATTTCTAAGCCATAAGTTCTTAATAAAAACATGAACGATACAAATAATAAGTGTTATAACTCATGTTTTGATTATACTTGTAATGTATGAAATTAATCTCAAAATAAATTTTGTAACTTATGATGTAAATGTTTGTTTTAAACCTTTATCTCTAACAAATACCTGATTCGCTCCAGCCACAGCCCTAAGCGCCAAATTTAATTTCATTGAATGTATACAAATATCAAACTCCCATTTCTTCTTTTTCTTTTTATTTGATTTTTTATAAATTTTGAGTTCGGGATTTTGGTTTGTTGATACTGAAATGGGATTTAGGGAGAGTGAAGGGAAGGAAGATTAAAAAAGAGAGAAGGAAGAAGTCGAACAAGAGAAAGAAGGGAAGCAAGAGAGAAACAGGCCAGATTAGGGAGAGAAGAGAGGTTAAAGAGAAGTGATGAGAGTTTTCGAGAGGATGGCTTGAAATTTAAAAAGTAGTTATGTAGCCTTAACTCATGGCCCCTTGGTATAAGATTTTCTGTCCTTACGTGGTTCTTATACATATTATTAAGGCGAAGGACAGATTATAGGAGGATCATAATTCTTTAATTAATCAAACACAGATTTAATTGTCAAATGCATTCTTCTATACCATCCAATCCGATCTGCCAAACACGCTACTAGGAAATTTAGAAAACAAAAAATTTGCTAGATAAATAACATTCATTGAATTATTTAAACAGTATGATATTTATATGTATTAATATATCAAACGGGTAGCCAGCACACAAATTTCTTAAACAAAATATTCTAAGTACATCAATTTCTATTATATTATTGTGGAATTCTCCAATATAAATTATATTAGATTTGTATAAATTATAAATAAAATATTTTTCGAAAATAAAAATAAAACTACTAATTGCATAACGGATTACTATTTACTGTAGACTGCGAATTTTGACGGCAGTGTCATTGGGAAATAGAAAAACTAAATTACACGTGTTATCATTTTGCATGCTGAATGCGTCCACCATCACTAACATTAGATACCGCTAAAAAGCAATCACAGCCGTCGATCTAAAAAACCCTACTGTCACTTCTTAACCCTCCCATATATCATTTCTTCGTTCAAAGTCTGCAGCTACAAGGGTTCCAAGCCACCACCAGGCACAGACACTTAACAACACAACGCACCAACCACAACATGGCCGCCGCCGCTCCTATCGAGTCCGTACAATGTTTCGGCCGCAAGAAGACGGCCGTCGCCGTCACCTACTGCAAGCGCGGCCGTGGCTTGATCAAGATCAACGGCTGCCCAATCGAGCTGGTGGAGCCGGAGATCCTCCGTTTCAAGGCCTACGAGCCGATTCTCTTGCTCGGACGACACCGTTTCGCCGGAGTTGACATGCGTATCCGAGTGAAGGGCGGAGGACACACCTCCCAGATCTACGCCATCCGTCAGAGCATTGCCAAGGCGTTGGTAGCGTTCTATCAGAAGTACGTGGACGAGCAAAGCAAGAAGGAGATTAAAGACATTTTGGTTAGGTATGACAGGACTTTGCTCGTGGCTGATCCAAGACGCTGCGAGCCCAAGAAGTTCGGAGGTCGTGGCGCCAGAGCTAGGTTCCAGAAATCTTACCGTTGAAGAAACACAAAGGCGGATTTTTATGTTGCATTTTTTTCCTTTTTATTCAAAGAAATAGTATGTCTCAGCCCGTTGAGATTTTGATTGGCGATTACTTTTAGATTTCTTTAAGTTCAACTATATTTCGTGCCTTTGAGATTCTGTTTTGGATTTTTATTTCGTTTCCAATTAAGAAGTTACTTATGTTTACATTGTTGTTTGATTTTTTCAATCTTTTCCAAGCTGCCATAAGTAACTACTATTGTGATATGTGAACTTAGTAATTAAATGCTGACTAAAATTTAAGTAGAAGGTGGTTGCTTACCCATTTTTAGATAATTAAGAGGATTGGAAATGCTTTCTTTATAATCAGTGTTGATTATGATCTTAGTTTAGTTTGATTATATGTCTAAATGGTGATATTGGATTGTCAATTCGTTTAGTTGGCTTCTTTGAAGAATTCATGAGATGTCTCATGTGTTTTTGGACTAAAGACAATTCTTCTTGTTGTACATTTGATTTGGTTCTAAATGCCAATGCCCGGTTCAAGGTAGTTTTTGAGTTATAAAATTTTATTATTCTTCACGGTAAGTTTAGTGTTTCTAGCTTACAAGTCATATCATTGTTGGATGCTTTTCAACTCTATTGCAGGAGCGGCATATAGAAATTGCATAAATATTTTACCGATCCAGAATCTTGTTCTTGTCAACATTTTGGGCATAAGTCGCTCACATGATGTTTATGTATTGAAGTCTTTTTTTTTTTTTCGCTATATCTTTCTGCTTATGTGTATACATCATTAGGTTTATTAGACATGGAAATCGTCTAATAGCAGCATTGTTAATTGCCACTGGCTGAATTAGTCATCTCATTCTGGATGATCAAACTCCAAAGTTTTTGTCTCTACATTATCAGTTCATTTGGTGCTGCCTTCTCATTAACACCTGTTTTATATGTCAGAGTTGCATTATTAGTTGTTGACTTGCATATTGGTTTCTTCTTGCTTATGCTCTTTCAGCAACTTCTTATGAGAAGTACAATGGCACTCAAAAATTATTGCAGAACTTCTTATGAGAAGTACAATGGCACTCAAAAATTATTGAAGAAGTGTTCCTTTTTTTATTCTCTGTAAAATGTGGCTGTTGTGTCATCTTGGCTAGTTTAGGTTTATTTATGAATCTAAATCCTGTTTTTTGTGTTATATATTTTTAATACAATTTACATTCAATTTTAATTACATATTTTTTTAAATTTAAAATAATTTAAAATTAATCATATATTCTTAAATTCAATTAAAAACAAAAATATTGAATTCATAAAAACGTGCCTTTAACTTTCAACGGAGCCTTGCAAGTCATCTCTTCTTTACTTGTTAGTTGTGGCTTTTTTTCATTTCAACTCTGTAAAGGAAAAAGATCCTTGCATACCGTTTATCACCATTTAAGGCAAAATCCTCCCGGGCCAACAACGATTTTGCAGCGACGGTTATACAGCGGTTTTTGGATTCACATTCACTGGGGCTGGGAGGGTACGAATAATTTTTATTTTGTGACCTGCGTGGATGGTGTGCATATATACCTTACTAAAAACAAAAAGAATCTCCTGTAGCCAGATTCTCAATTCTACCATCATGACGATGCGATATGTTATAACGCGAAAATTGAAATTAATTTAAGGATCGGCTTGCCCGAACTTTTTACTTATTTCGATTTAGAAAACGGAAAACTTGCGCTAATGTGGTAGTGCAGGGATGGTTTATAACGTGATTTACAAACCTGGTCCCTTGTACATCAAGGGCGCAGGAAGAAAGAAAGCTGGCGCTAGTGAGTAATGAAACTGCGAATGACATAGCCCTGCTTTCTCCCCTCCAAAGGGCCAGGGAGGTACTGCATTTTGAATAAATCATTTATTAAACGTTAATAAGCGTAGTTCATTTTCTTTTTGTTGTAGAGCTTAATCATGTGCACGCGTTTTGAGTGATTTCTTGAGGATTTTACTTGTAGACAAGGATAATTAAGGCTTTACATTCAGCATATGATATACTGGATGGCTCGTGTGCGAAAGTGGAAGTATATGGCCTGGGGGCGAAAGTGGAACAGAGAATCCAAATACTTAAAAATGGAAACTGGAATGTGCAACTGTAATCCAAATCCTGTTTTGGAAGTATTGGTTTGTAGAGGATAAAGTTGGAAACTGACCCGTTTGGTTATGTATTATGTGGTTTTGTTTCAAAATTTTCATTTTGATACTAGAATAAGAGATACGCATACGCTTATATGTTCTACGAGAGCTTGTATTGTGTGAAAATATGTTTGGTTATGCGCATTTTGTGTTTTTGTATGAAAATGAAAATAGAGAATAATTATTTAATTATATGTATTTTATGTTTTGCAAGTGAATGAAAATAGAGAATAATTGTCTAGTTATGTGTACTATGATTTTTTTTTCTTCATGAAATGAGAATGGTAATTATAATACTATCACATTTGTCTCATATTACCAAGAGTGCATTTATATACACAAAATACAACTCTTAAATATTTTCTTCCATAACATATAAGATGAAAGTTTGAGGGTGAGAGGGATTATGAAAAAAGTAATAAAAAGTAGGGTAACAGGTCAGAAAGGCTTGAGACTGATTCAGAAAAAAAAAATGTTTTCATTTTCAGAAGATTCAACGTTGTTAAAGGCTTGTTCCTGAGGTAGCCTTTTTTTGCTTTATTGGATGAGGCTAAAAAAAATAAAGTCAATAGTAATTTTTTCAGTTTCTATCTTCAATTTTTTCTCTCTCCCATTAGTTGGCTGCACTACATTAACGGTGTAGCAGAGGTAAGGTAGATTCTCTTCATATGTTATTGGATGCATACATAACATGTAACCATACATATTCTACAAGGAGTTCATTTGAGAATGAAAAGGGAAAAAATAACAAATACTAGTAACAAACGAGAAACTTTAGAAATGTTATGTTTGTTTTCATTTTCAAAAAATATTTTTGCAAAACACATATTTATTAAACTATTTTAAATTAATGTGGATGATATATCATTTTGAAATTTAAAGAAAAATCAAAATCAACCATATACTTTTACTAATTTTAAAAACAAAAACACACGCTTATTTTTCATGAGTGCACTGAGAAATAGGGTATTTTAGCGCATACCAATTTTAAAAGGCATCACCCTGTCGCTTCTCACCACCGTTGCTCTTCTACTTTGATGCGACCTCTTTGCCTTTCATATCATCTGCTTCTCGATTTTGAAGCTGTCACTTTGCTTCTCACCTCTGCCTTCTCTTCACTACTTGCCTCTGCTATGTTGGCAGAAAAATCTTTCTATTTCTAAGGAAGCAATTTGGCAGTAGTTGAGATGTGTTGATCGAGGAAGGCGAACGGGTGTGTTTGAAGAAGGTATAAAATCTAAACAAAGTTCTCGTGGCATGAATTCTAGCTTTAAATTTATGGTAAATAGTGTAGTTAATATGAATTTTGACTTCAATAAGCTTTATCACGTGAAGAGCCGAAAGAAAAGCTTCAACTTTTGTTCATTCACTTAGTTATTTGCAATAAATTACCTCAATTTGGAGGCTTTTTTTACATGTGCCATATCGTAATACTTAGACCATGTAGCACGAAAACCCTCTCCACTTTAGTTTATGTTTGAATGGCTGCTTTCTATATGTCATTATAATCATATATGTTTGGTTCGATTTAATTTTAATAACTTAATTATGATAACAATTTTTAGTTGACCTTCATGCTTAACTGATAGCTGCGTTCTAGAATACAAGAATTAGAGGGATACTCTGCAGTAGATTTTACTGTGATTGACCGTAACGAAGACGTGCAAAATGTAAGGTCAATGAATTTAACTAGTAATTTTGGTGGCTGTATCTATTAATTATATATTATTCATCTTGTCTAATATAGAGTCTTACCACAATTTTCAATCCAAACTTCAACTTAGCCTTAAGCTTAATTGTATAGCACTAAGAACAGCCCAAGCCTAAGCCAAAAATGTGATACAAGGAATGTTGTTTTATTATATTTGATCCATGTTGAATGGTTTGCTTAACCAGGATAGGCAGCTGGTGTTGAATTGTGTTAATCTTAGAATTAAGTCTTCCCAACCAACAAATAGAATGCCATAATACAAGTCTGTGGTGTATATATTTTGTGCCCATAATTTGAGAGGGAAATGTGATAGGAGAAAGGTTGTTAACTAGTTTGTTGTTTATTGAGCTTGTTGCACATATCTTATGCCTTATCATTTCTTGTGTTTTTATAGTACGCCATCGTGAAGTGGTTTATTTGATTCATGAGAAGTATACAGAAGAGGTTGGGGGTGTGAATGAGAAAGTTCAGGGTAATTTTCTTTTAGTGTAATTGTATTGATAATTGTTCAGTATTGTACACTGCTAGTTACTGATTTATTATTATTGTCATCATGAATGAGGTGTGCCTGCATTATACTATTTTAAGACTTGATGCTTCTCATCATGAAAAGATCTATTTGCTTGATTTTCTAGGACGCTATTGATTTTGTTATCCCTTTAGTTGACCATTAGTTGTACTCCATGATGCTACTACTTGGATGTGATCAAGCAGTCAAGCATTTTACATTTCTTCCTTCTCATGCCATTTTCGAGGAAGTGGGGTAGTTTTAGTGTGTGTTTGGGATGATCTCATAAATAATTTAATTGTTCTCTTTAGAAGTGTTGTGAAAAAAATCTAAAAATATGTTCGAAACGTAAGTCTATGCTATATGGCTTTTCGACCCCCTAAATTATCCTTATTCAGCTTCATTCAGAAAGAAGATTCATGTAGGGGTGTACACGGGTCGGGTTGGATTTTCCCAAACCCGTTCACAACCCGATACTGTTCAAACCCGTTTATTTTAACCCGATTCGGGTTACTATTCAATACCGACCCGATAAAAACCCGACCAACCCAATCAGGTCGGGTCGGATCGGGTTTAATTTTATTAAGCCATATTATTCAAACCCGATTACAACTCGATACTATTTAAACCTGACTATTTCAACCCAGTTCGGGTTACTATTCAGTACCGACCTGAGAAAAACCCAACCAACCCGGTCGGGTCGGGTCGAGGATTTTTGAACACCCCTAGATTCATGTTTCCATACTGAACTATCTCTTTGCAAATTGCTTATCAGTGTTCAATAAACGGGTCATTTGATACTTCACATAGTTCTATTTGAAGTTATTCTTCTTTGAAATTGCTTCTTTCTGGCACTAATTCCTTATAATCCATGAAAAACATGTTTTACAGGTTTTTTTAGGGAGAAGAAAGGCAAAATATGGAGATTATATGACTAGGATCTTTGAAGATTGCCATTCAAGGTACAAAAAGCCAAGAATGCCCACTATATTTTAATGAACTTCGAGTTGGAAGCCAAATGGATTTATGATTTTAAGAAACTTTAGACAAAGATGAAAAAGTCATTCGACATCTTGTGATAAAGAGGGATAAAGCAATCACTAATGATTGCCTTCCACACGCTGCAACTGGTATGCAAGGTTATGATGATGAGGATGATGATTTAGATTATGATGATGAAGATTTTGATGATGATTGAGACGTAGAAGAGGATGAGATGGATGTCTCTGACGGTGTAAAAAATGACGTTATTATTGTTAATGTGTATGATGATGACTATGATAAAGAAGAAAAGAAAAATATATCAGCTAGTGTAAGTACATTAGGGAGAAGGAATCTTGGAGCTAAGAGAATAGTAAGATAGCCAGTGGTTTTGATGTTTTGTTTTTTGGTTTCAGAAACATTTTCAATGTATTGGTAACTCTTTACAATGTAATTTTTAATGTATTGGTAACTCATTACATTTATCATTTCATTCATTTCTACTATAATGCTCTACATGCCCCCAATAAATGTGGCCAAAGGTGTATATGTACCAATTTTAGATACATGATCCTTGAACTTCGTCCAATATTTTAGAGATTTTGGTCCTATTTGCAGAGGGTCGTAATTCGGTTCCCTGTTACAAAACATTTAGAAGGAAACTGGTTTGAACGTGAAAAATACAAAACATTCATATAGGGAGGGATGAGTCATCGTCTTTTGAATCTTTCTCTATTTTGGGTAAGGTTTGCACGGAAAAAGCATAACGGCATCGTGGATAAAATCTATAAAAAGTTATTTGAACGACAATTTCAAATCTGCAATTTTGCACGACTGCACGTTAACTGCACGACCAGGTCGTGCGTGTAGCATGACTGGGTTGTGCAAATTTTTGATTTCACATTGTTGCATGACTTGGATGTGAAAATTGTATGACCAGGTCATGTAACACAAGGTGGTTTTGCAGTTCATTTTATTTAGAACATGACTGGGTCGTGCTGATAGCACCACCCAGTCGTGCAACAGAACCAATTTTACTTTGTTGCACGACTAGGTCATGCCAAATTTCTGATTTTAATTTGCGCATGACTAGGTCATGCAAGTACCACGACTTTAGTCATGCTAATTGATTGTGGAGCTTTTCCTAAGCTTTTATTTACTACATGACCGAGAGATGGTTGTACTTAACAATTTTACATGCTTGGGTTGTCCGGGTTAGTTTGAAGAAGGTGAGACAAAGAAAGGGAAAGAAAGCAAGGTATCAATGGAGAAACAAAAGACAGAAAAAGAAAGGATACCTTTAGACGATGAAAGGCCACACGAAGAAATGAATGTTGACTCGGACCATAATCTATACACGTATGATGAATTTCAAAGTCAAATGTCGCCATATGCACTTATGATTCCTTTATTGCTACAGGCCATTGATGGGGACAACGGTGGTCGTGCAGATCCATGGCAGTTATTCTAGTCCAAGGTGTTCCCCAACAATAGATAATGTTACTCCAATTTAAAACTAAACTTGTTTCTTTTATCGTAATATCCTCTCTTGAAGTTGCAACTAACCATTATGTTCTTTTCTCGTGTAGTGGAGATTGTGGATTTTTTTGTTATAATGTATCTTCGTTGTCTGATTACTGGTGAGTCTATAGAAGTTATACGTCATCCAGACCATGCTCGAAACTATAGGAAGGAGTTGGCGACAGATATTTTTGATATGAGATCGTGGAAATGAGTTGCAAAACCATGTTGAAATTCTGCATTTTAGAAACCATGACATTCTTCTCAAAGTTTGTAAAACTCTTTCGGATATATGTATTTGATTCAAGGGAATGAGTAATTACAGAATCATACCTTTGGTGATATTATTGTCATTGTATCAATCTAACTTTTTGAATAGTTAAAGCACTTTGGTAATTATATGCCAATTTCATCCACGATTTAAAGGTGTATATGTAACAATTGTCAACACATCGTCCTTTAATTTCTTATAATATTTTAGGCCGTTATACTCCTATTTGCACGACTATTTTTAAATATGCTACTTCACTCGTGGTGGTGCAAAAATGTCACTTTCACCTTGTGCATGATCTGGTCGTGCCAAGTTTTCGATGTAATCGGGTCGTGCACATTGCCCGAAATTTACTCTATTGCAATCAGCACAATGGGGTCGTGCAACAAACCCATTAGACTCTATTCCACGACCGGGTCGTGCAACTAAACAGAATCTATTTTGTTGCACGACTGGGTCAGGTCGTGCAATAAAATAAATTTCACTCTATTGCACGACCTAGTTGTGCTATCAGCACGATCGGGTCGTGCAACAAAGCAGATTTCAAAACAGAATCTGTTTTGTTGCACGACCGGGTTCATGCAATAAAACTGATTTCACTCTATTGCACGATTGGGTCGTGCAACAAAGCAGATTTCAAAACAGAATCTGTTTTGTTGCACGACCGGGTTGGAACAACTCTATAAGAAAGACCTTCCTCGTCCCTTTAGAGAAAGGGTCGTGCTGTACGACCCTTTGGAGAAAAGAGTTGTGCAAAACATTTTTACACCAAAAGACAGCACGACTGGGTCGTGCAACAAAACTGATTTTATTTTATTGCACGAACTGGTCGTGCAACAAAACCGATTTCACTCTATTGCACGACTAGGTCATGCCAAATTTTCGGCTGTAATTTGTGCACGACCAAGTGCACAAATGGGTCATGCAACATTTAGTGGTTTTGTAGTTGATTTTATTCACTGCACAACCCAGTTGTGCAACAAAACCGATTTCATTTCGTATCTTTTATGCCAATCTTCGAAAACCCCAATAATTTACTGCACGACCCCTTATATTTCTATAAAGTTCTCATTTACTATATGACTTGGTCGTGCAAAATTTCAGATTTTATTTTTTTGCACGACTTGGTCGTGCTGGCAGCATAACTTAGTTAATGAGAATTTGAATATTTTCTTGACTGTATATGAATGCAATCACATTTCTATATGAATGCAAAATGACTACTGACTATATCACATTAAACCAATTTTCTTGTCATAACACAATCAAATAACACAAACAAAGACAATTTCAACTTTTAATCCTTCATAGCAAACTAGAAATTGATTGATATTTTGTGTGTTTGCTCGAGTTACAGAATTTGAAGACGGTCACCAGATGGTCATCCAACTGAAACACATGAAAGACAAACAATTTTCATAAGCAACAACTAGACCTTTGGCCAACATAATGTGAAATCCTTTTGACATTGTAGTTCATGTGATGCAAATCAATTAAAGTAGGCTAAGCTTCCATCTCTCTATCCAGTCTATTCGTTTTGTCTACTATTCATCAAAAGACATCGGGATGAAAACGTCTAGGTATGGAGCTGCCTTGCTGAGCTTGCCTCAAGTACATTTGCAATGCATAGTTGTCCACCTCGAGGGTTCTCAACTGTTTCTGACACTGACAAAGCAACTGTTTCAATTGTTGCAACTCTTGGTTTCTACCCTCAAATTCCTTCTGATGCTCAAGCTGAATAGCCACTGCACATTTAAGAATGGAATTCTGTCGGATCAATATATGAAATTGTTCCTTCAGCATCATTTTTTCCTGTCCAATGAAAGATCATAATAATATAAGCCAACAAAAATACATTTGTAACTAAAGCCATATAATAGCACCCGCATAAGGGAGAAAAATCTTAACTCATGACAAGTTCTTTAAAACAGCAAAAAGCCACTGTATTATAAAGCTTCACTGAGCTGTATGTTTGTCATGTTATGATGAATTTTCATCCATACAAAAAATTATTAATAAAATAGCATCATTACTATACAAATTGTATAAGTTTGGTATGGCATTTTAAACGTACGAAGTAAAAACTGCAATATCAACCCCTAAAAACACACAAAAATTATAGTAGTTTGAATTAATTAACAAAAGATACACACCTTTTGAAAACTTTCTGATGCCTCATCAGCAGAACGTGCCATGATGGATTTCTCTAAAATTTGCAACACTCTTGAGGCAAGGGCTTTAGCATCATCCATATTAGTAACACTCACCATTTCTATCATAAACGAGTCCACCCATTTTGCACCATCCATTGAAAGCTTGTTTGGAGTCGATTGACTGTCAGATGCAGCAACATTTATAGAAACAATCATTCTAATGTAGCTGAATAAAAAAGAAAGAAAATAATTTATCTGCACAATCAAACGAAACATACAAATCTCGCACATGTTGAATTCTTAAGATTTTGAAACTTCGATAAAAGTAGCCAAATCCTCATAGCCACCAAGACTCCAAAAATCATACCCCAACCTAGTGCTACCATGCCCATTGACATTAGATTACCAAAACTAGTAGTAACAACATCACCACCAACTATAGCCGTATAGAATATCATCACTTTTGCCGTCAGCACCACCATCATAATCATGGAAATCACCCACATCAGTAAAATCAAACACCTCAACTATAATTCTCTACCATTACCTCCTTTGTTTCCTTTAAATACATATAACAGCAACTACCAAACCCAGAATGAGATCTTGAATACTTACATAACCAAAGTTTTACTGTAAGCGCATACCACCGAATCCATCACCCATTACTGCCTTTTAACACCACGCCGACAACCACTCACAACTGCCATCACCACCAATTCCACCACCTACCAAATCCACAATTCACTGCAACTTAATTGTATTAGGCATTCAATTCTTATCCCTTCCCTTCCTGAATTCTAAAATTCATCTCCTATAACAAATCAAAATAGAACATTTGAAGGATAACATAAAATCCAAACTTTAGCTATCTAAGAAATTCAGATTTAACAAAAATTTTCCATCTCTATAACACCACCCCACCCCCACGCCCCCACACACCACCACACGCAACCCAACCCCCACCAACCCCAGCCCCCCACACACAATCCCTCTAAACTTTTCCCAGCAACCAAACATAACATTAATGATGTAAATAAACAAAGATCGCAACAAATTTGAACAATCACAAATTGTTGATTTAAGCAGATAATAATGAATTAATATAAAAAAATCAATTTTTTTTAAAGAGAAATGAAATCGCAAGGAACCTGAGACGATTTGTAGGAAAATTGAGGAGAAGAACAGTAGACAACGCAACGATCTTCGTCTCCAGATTTCATTCATCGCTGTCTCTCTCTTCGTCTCTCTTTTTGTAGAGAGATCGTGTGAAGTTGTTATTTTTCAAAAGTATAATTGAAACCACAAGTAAATTTTTACCAAGGATATTAATGTCTTTTCATATGTAAAAAGGGTTATAAATAGTTAAATTCTAAAAGGGGTTACATTTATCAAGTTGACTTAAAAAAGGGTCATTTAAAAAAATATCCCTTTTAAAATAGGATGTTGACACCATTTTTTGGGTGCAAATGGTGAAACCCTCTACTTTTTTTCAAATTACATATTCGGTTCATTTTCATGGAAACATGGACCATAAAGCCCAACTGTTGCCTGCTTCATTCATTCTGCTTTATTGTTGGGGTGTGAAGCTCACCAGGCACCATCATTGAACCACTCAGATCGTATTGTAAATTGGCTTCTATCATTTTGAGGGATCCTACAAAACAAAGTGAAGTGTGACCTGTTATATTGTTCTTATTAAACTTAAACTCAATTGCTTACCGGGAGTAAAGCATCAATCTATGCCATTAGTAAGCTGCTGTGAGCATCCGGTGTTTAAAAAAATTATGTATGGTCTCATCTTGTTTTTGTAATTCAGAAAGAATGTTTGAGGATAATATGCTTCTAATTATATATTCTAGTGAAAAAGTGAACTCCACAAGCTCGCTGGACTTGCCACTTCTTGTTGATTAAACAAAGAAATGGGGTCACTTGTCTTCAGCTTTCTCCCTTTAATTTGTTTTATTATTATTGTTATTCACCGAAACAGCTTTGCCCACATGATTTCTGCCGCATGATGGCCCATGTAAATACGTACTGCGAAAGCTTCCAAATTCTCTGCCCATGATCAACCAACTTTGTTGGTCGACATTAACAAAAAGATTCTCATCCTCACTTGCGATGAATGGTAATGGGTAAATGCAGTTGTGCACATTTATGGGGCCGTATAGTTCTTCATAATTTGTTGAATTGTAGGCTGCAACCAGCAAGTGGTTCAAGTTCCATATCAAATTGAAAAGCCACAGGTTTAAAGCAAATTTTAGCATGTAAGAAACATGTACGTCGCATAACATTTCTCACGTAATTCTTTCTCATCTTCTTGAATGCATAAGGCCACTATTGTAAATTTCATTGCCTATCCGAATATAAACATGGCTATATAGATTTAGCTCGAGCATATTATGTTTCTTTAGCTTCAATTAAAAGCATATAATCAAACCCAAATGATGCCCTTGTCTACTTTCAATTATTTGTCCATTTCGCATCAAAGTTAAGACTTTTCCGATGAAAAGGAAAAAAAAAATCATGAACAACCCACTAAATCATAGTATCATCATTTTTAGACATCTAACAGGTTGCTGATGCCATTACTTTTGGTTTGAAGGTGTGCCCACTCTTTTCTTTATTAAAATGATTTTATGATCAGATTGGGAAGGCTCTTTCAAACACTACTTTTGTGGTGCCCCAATTCATCATGACAAGTCGTCCTCTTATATTAAGATAACCTGACAATTATGGGCGGGCTAATAGTATAGCTGTGAGACGTACAATGGTGTACTATTTTGTTTAGTTAACGCACAAATTTGTTTAAATAAATATTCTACTTTTCCTTAAGGGATTTATTAATTATTATTATTATTTTGCATTGGAAGAAACGATAACACTCGGGAGTTGCAAGTGTTTACAGAGTAGCTTCAGACATAGCAAGGGCAAACATAGTTGGAAAGAATTATTACCAAAGTGGAACATCCATACTTGCGTTTCCAAACAGCGAGTCTCGAAGTGGTCAGAAAGTGTAAATTCGAAAACCTAACCTTTCGCTCTCATCACTTTCAGTCCACTTCCCTTTTCCCTCCACCCTTGATTGAACTAACTCAACCAAATCAAAGAGATTAAGATTTACGCACACGCTGAACTCAGGGTGCATACATTTCTTCTCTTCTTTTCTTCCATGTTTCTAGGGTTCTAATGCTTTGTTATGTTTCAGATCTATTACTTACAACTTGAATCCTTGTCGCGATTTTTAGTTGTTCTGGTTTGTCTTCTGTTCTTTGAATGCTTTGCTTGTATACGTAAATGCTTATGCTTGTGCTTGTGCTTGTCTTTCTCTTTCTATGTTGAAAGTTGTTGTTCTATTGTCATGGACCATGGGACTCTAAAAAGTATGGTAATGCATTGAAAGAACATGTTTGTTGGGTTGTTTGGAGGATTTGAATGATAGGAAAGGAAACAGACTGAGGGGAGATTCGTTATTTATTACTTGTTTCAAAAAAGGGGTGTTTCTTTATTTCTCTAATTCCTTGCTTTCACAATGTCTTGGTTTTAGATGCGTCTTGCTTGCTTGGTAGGTCATGAGGTTAAAGGAAACCACTAAAAACATTTTTACTGTCTCTCTTCTCTCTTTGCCTTTTAATTTCTCTAAGTGGGGTTCGCATGTTTTCCTAGAACCTTGAGAAACCCTAACGATTTAGAATGACAATTGCTAGATAAATATGACATGTACTTCTTGTTGGTTAGACATTGTTTTGGGAGTTCAACAATCAAGTTTATAAGGGATGTGTCTCAATATTGTCAAGTTTGTCTTAGGTTTCTGCTTAAAAGTTTTTTGTTTTTTTTTTTTTTGGGAAGATTATTAGACTTGTTCATAACTTACCATATGGAATTGGGGAATTATGGGTACCATTATTATTATTATTATCTATTATTAGATTATCAGATTATCAGCTCCCTTGTTTGTTTGTTAGCTTTAATTATGGGTACTATTATTATCTATTACTAGAACGCCAGGAATCTTAATATTATAATTTTATAGTTTATATGTATTAATTCTTTTCTTATTTGTAGGTTTTTCTGGAATGGATGCCGCAACACCAAATTCCCAACGTCGTCCATTTTCGATTAAGCTATGGCCACCAAGCCAAAACACTAGGCAGATGCTTGTGGAACGTATGAGAAGCAATCTCACATCAAAATCCATTTTCACCCAGAGGTATGGTGTTTTGACCCAGGAAGAGGCTGAAGAGAGTGCCAAACAAATTGAGGATGTGGCTTTCTCAACAGCAAATCAGCACTATGAAAAGGAGCCTGATGGTGATGGAAGCTCTGCAGTACAGCTATATGCCAGGGAATGCAGTAAGCTTTTGCTAGAAGTTCTTAAAAGAGGCCCTAGAACTAAGGAAGACAAAGAGGTGCAAGCATTTGAGAAAACTGAGGATGACAAACAGGAGCTCACATCTGAGGTCACTGCAGCTCAAGAAATCTTGTTTGATATTTCTAAAGGACAGCGAGCTTTTATTGAAGCAGAGGAGGCTGAGGAGATTCTAAAACCATTAAAGGAGCCTGGAAATTCATACACTAAGATATGCTTTAGCAATAGAAGCTTTGGTTTAGGAGCAGCCAGAGTTGCTGAGCCTATTTTGGTTTCACTTAAGGGTCAGTTGAAGGATGCTGACCTCTCGGATTTTATTGCAGGAAGACCAGAGGCGGAGGCTCTTGAAGTTATGAATGTATTCTCAGTGGCGCTTGAAGGATGCAATTTGAAGTCTCTAAACCTCTCAAACAATGCCTTGGGTGAGAAAGGTGTGAGGGCTTTTGGGGCACTTCTGAAATCACAGCATTGCCTGGAGGAGCTCTACTTAATGAATGATGGCATCTCAGAGGAAGCTGCATGTGCAGTTTGTGAATTAATTCCTTCCACCGATAAGCTTAAGGTCCTTCAGTTTCACAATAACATGACAGGTGATGAAGGGGCACTAGCAATTTCTGAAGTTGTGAAGCATTCTCCCTTGTTAGAGGATTTTCGATGCTCATCCACTAGGATAGGCTCAGGAGGAGGAATCGCACTGTCAGAAGCACTAGAGACTTGTACTCATCTGAAGAAGCTTGACCTGCGGGATAACATGTTTGGTGTGGATGCTGGTGTTGCTCTTAGTAAAGCTCTTTCGAAGCATGCAGATCTCACTGAAGTTTATCTGAGCTATCTCAACTTGGAAGATGAGGGTGCAATTGCTATTGCCAATGCCCTCAGGGAATCTGCTCCTTCGCTCGAAGTCCTGGAGCTGGCTGGGAATGACATTACAGCTGAAGCTGCACCTGTTATATCAGCTTGTATTGTAGCGAAGCAGCATCTTACCAAGTTGAACTTGGCAGAGAATGAACTTAAGGATGAAGGTGCTATCCAGATTGGTAAGGCCTTAGAAGGCCATAGCCAACTAAAAGAAGTTGATATGAGCACCAACTTTATAAGAAGGGCTGGGGCTCGACTTTTAGCACAGGTGGTTTGTCAAAAACCGGGGTTTAGGCTGCTGAACATTAATTCAAATATCATCTCTGATGAAGGAATTGATGAGGTGAAGGAAATATTCAAGAAGTCTCCTGATATGGTGGGGCCCTTGGATGAGAATGATCCAGAGGGAGGAGATGATGATGAAGACTCTGGAGAGGATGAAGGTAATGAGGATGAATTGGAATCAAAACTGAAGAATCTTGAAGTTAGCCAGGAGGAATAGTATTCTCTTAAACGTGTCTTTTTACGGAATCTGCTGCACTCGTGACATTAGGTGGCTCAATAATTGTAAGAGACGCTGACAGCGTTTTGGATTAACTATTTAGTTATTGCCCCATGCATGAGCAGGGTAGTGGCTGTTAGTTTAGTGGAGGCTTAATATGTGTTGTCTTTAGGTCAGGTTTAGGAGAATCTTTGGCGTCTTGTTCACCTGGAATCCCGTTGATTTTAAGTCATTCAACGCGGTAGCAGATCTCTTGTAATAGATTCATTCCAATATTGGCAATGGTCCTATTTCTTGGAACACCTTCTCACTGCTTAAGCTGATGATGCTTTGTATGGTCTATATGCCCGTATACAGGTTTCGAGTTTTAAAGCTGAAAATCATGGTTATCTTGACATGCAAAGAAATATCGAAAGACATACAAGAAAGTTATAATTACCCTATTAAATTCCATGTAAATATATACCTCAGCTTTAAGAGCGCGACAAAAGTGCTATTTCAATTGTTTAACCTTGGATAATAGGTAATAGCTCCACGCAAGTCTAACTACTAAATTAAATTATAAGAGAGTTTATATATATTAACTTTAATACACCGCAAAATTACTTCATACCAAAAACCTTAAAGACATTGCATTACAGCACACAAATTTCCATTAGCTTGACTATCCAAAATTTTGGTAAAGAAGTTAAAAAATGGAACTTTTAGGAGGCTCGGAGTGATTCGGACAGTCCAGACTAATTAGAGGTGGCAGCCCAGGCAAACCTTGATGCTAGAAGGCTAGAATGTTAAAAACAAAGCTAAAGTAATGAACCACTATAGAAAATGAAATTGAAGGTGCATCCATTAATTGGGATAGTTCTACATACAGCTTACAGGAGCGGAAAACACATTAGAAAAGCTGGAATGCTTGGAGCTGGAGGCCTTGAGAATAAGTCATGAACCATACCACTCAAAAACGATCTCTCGTCTGTGTCACTTAAGAGCCAAGCTATTTGGCCAGGAAAACCGCTCATTGCCAGAGTCTTGACTTCCAGCAACTTGCTACAAAGCTAGGCTGTTCAAGAACCCTTCAAGCTCATCCTGTCACTATTGTTTTTAATCCTAGAAATTTATATTTAACTCCACCCATTTCCTCTTCCATTTGAATTTTGCCCTCTAGAATCAGATGATGAGCTTTGGACAACATAACTTGATCTCTTCTTCCTGTGGGTATTCCATGTAAACATATGTCCATTCAAACCACTTCCTTGAACAACCTGATGTTCAGACTTCTCAGCACTCTGATATTCAGATTTTTCTGAATTTCCCCTCTCAAGCTTGGGTCTCTTTGGGGCTGAACCAAAGGTATCCTCACTTGTTCCTTCACTCAACATTGGCAGATTGTCATTTTTCACTTCCAATACCTTCTTCTCTGCTCCAGTACTATTATTAGCTGATTCATTGACCTCCATTGGAAGATGGTCCCGTCTCTTTGCCTTAGCAGAGAGCTTTGCTATGTCTTGTCCATTTTCCACAGCTTTCATCCATTGTAAATCACTTAATGTATCAGCATAAACCACTTCCTTTCTTTTCCGTTTTCCTGTAATGCTGCTGCTATCATGTTCAAAACCTTTTGTCTGATCTTCCTTATTATCAGGTGCAGAATAAGCCCACTCAGGCACTTCATGCTCTTCCATGAGACGACATCGATAATTCTCTTTTTGCCTTCTCTCCTCATCCATCTTCTCAAACAGCCAAAATTCCTCATCTGAGCGAGCTGCAAGGCGGTTGATTTCCCTCTCACTTGGTACATCTGTTCCTAGAGAGCTTGTACCTTTACGCATGATCTCTTTCAACATCTCTCTTCTGTCTTGAGCTGCAGAAACAAAGACATCGTATTAATTTATTCTGGTGTTTAATTAATACAAAAAAAGAGAAGAAACTCACAGGGATGTGAGCAAGAAAAAGAGCTCAATTCAGCCTGTCACACAAAGATAGCAACAAAAAGTAGAAACATATTGCATTTATTATTCTGTTGTTCAATTAATTCAAGCAAAGAGGCAGGCTTCATGAGCAAGAGAAGGTCCCCATTTCGAGAGTAGGGAACTTAACAATCTGACATATATTTATTGTGGTCCGATAGTGCTACACAAAAACATTTAACAGTTAAAATCTTGCTCCTAGCCTATTCAGAGGCAGCAGGCAAGCCACACGCATAAAACTTCCCCTTTGCTTTTATGATTAGACTGGAAAACATGTGAGTAAATGTCTGGCACCACAAGTTTACAGATAGAATGAAACAAAATGACTTTCATATTACTTATGGTACAGGCAGAACTTATTGGTGGCGGCAGCACATTCGGTTTCTTTATGAAATCACTACCTTGGGGATAAGGTTGAACAGAAAATTTATTTTCCTCGTGACTATCTTGAAGAAAAACAATATAACGAAATTTTTTAAGCCATGGTGTGAAGTTCAACTGAGGCGTACCAGTGGAAGTTGTATTGAAAAGCCCGGCTTGAATAACCTTGGCATCAATGCCCATCTTCTGCTTAGCACGTTCCAAGATTACTTCTTCAATTGATCCAACACTGACCAACACAAAAACTCTGACTTCTTTCTTCTGTCCAATTCGATGGGCCCGATCTTCTGCCTGTTGGTCCATTTGGGGATTCCAATCACTATCAAAGATTATTACAGTATCAGCTGTTTGTAAGTTCAAACCAAGTCCTCCAGCACGAGTACTCAAGAGAAACATGAAGTAAGGAGAGTCCGGAGCATTAAATTGCTTCAGTAAGACTCCTCTTTCCTCCGTTTTAGTTGAGCCATCCAGTCTAAGAAACTTAAAATCATTTAGTTTCAAATATATTTCAAGAATGTCCATGAGACGAGTCATTTGTGAGAACAATAGGACTCTGTGTCCTGATCTACGAAGTTTTGGAAGCAAACGATCAAGTAGCTCAAATTTCCCAGATGCTCTGATAATCTCCTCCTTGCGCCACATATTATATTCTCCAACAAAAAGGTATGGGTGGTTACAACACTTTCTGAGCTGCATTGACAAGTTCTGCAGACTCTTTGATTTCCCAGATCCTGCAAAATTTTTGTCCTCTTAGTACATAGGGAGCAACCTTGTTCCAACTAAGTTGTTAAGCACATTGAGTTAGATGAACAGACTAACCAAGACTAAGAAATAAATAAAAGAGAAATACAACTATTGCAGAGTTCTCAGACAAGAAAAGTTGCAGATGATGAATCGTAACATGCATATGAGAAATAATTTGGCAGAATTTAGGTCACTGTTCAATTGGCGTTTCAAAGGTCTAATGCATATGAGATAAATAGAGGAAAAGCAATTCCTGTCAAAGAAAGCCCAAGAGTTTCTACTGGAAAAGGTAATCAAACCAAGCAATATGCCAGTCAGAAGCATCATGAGGAACAAAGCAACCTGAAGGCGAAGGGATAAATGGTTTTCTTGCAATTAAAAGAAAACCTGATACTTAACTAACTTGTTTTCAATGAAAAGAAATTGTAACACAAAGGCATGCAGACAGTGGCTTATAGGAGCAAAAGCGACAAACCAGTATCTAGCCCAACTCTGCCCAAGTCTGTCACTTGATGATAATATACTTTCTGCCAAGCTGACAGATCACATTTCAGAATGACCTGGGATTTCCCAGGAAGGTATTTCTCCACCTCATCTTTTTTCCTCCTCAATATGAATGGCCTTATAACCTGATGACCAAGCAAAATCCTTAGATAAAGAATTTTTAAAAGAGAGAGAAAGAGAGAGATTTTAAAACTATGAGTAACCCACATGATGCAAACGACGAATAATCAACAGCTGTTCTTCATCTGTAAGAGCAACCTGACCCCGGTCTTTGAACGGAGCATTGAACCACTCTTCAAAATTTTCAACTGAATTAAATATAGTTGGGAGGAGAAAATTGAGTAGGGACCATAATTCCTGTAAACTATTCTGGATTGGTGTCCCTGTTAACAGAAGTCTACGTTGAATCTGATAGCTGCAAGTAAATTCAAATTGATCAGACAATTTTTTTTTTTCATTTAAAAATATTTTCATGTGGTACACGTTCCAAATGTGTCTAATTTTGGATAAGAAACTGAAAAAACTATATTAATGAAATTTAAAAATTATAAGAGGTGGGCATGTCCAATATAACATTCACACCTAGATATTAGATCAGAATAATCTTGCAGGCAGGACAGAAATTTCAACACAAATATCTAAAAAACTAATATGCAAAATAACCGATAAGTTACTTGAAAGTGCAAAGAAACAATTTGATCTGATGATGACGATGAAACTAAGAGTTGAAGGTCAACCCTGTGATGACTGGGTTTTTTCATCTAACCATGATGAACTAAGGCTGAGTTCTCTAAAGGTAAAGAAAAACATCAATAAGACGGTTTCAATTAAATAGAATACTGTCCCTTACAGGCAACAGTAAAAAAAGGTGGGAAGGGATGTATACAGCATTCCAGTAAAACATAGCAACAGATTCATTAAAAAGATTAAACGAACAATCATAAAGTCTACCACAGAAGTCATATATGCTTCAGTACCACAGAAAGAAAAGCCTACATTGTCAAGAAAGATTACCCGGCAATAGTTTTTGCAAGAGCACACTCATGATTCTTTAAACGGTGCCCTTCATCAACAATCAGGTAGTACCAGTTAATTTTCTTCAGATATTGTCTATCCCTCATGATAAGATCGTAATGTGTGATCAAGACGTTAAATCTTCCTCTCTCTGAAAAGAACTCCTCCCTTAGTGCCTTTCTCTCATCTGGACGTCCGTCATAAACGACAGCTGCAATACTGGATTGGCAAGAGAATGCATAAGTGATTCAAGGTAAAGTTACAATGCACAGTGCAAACATATTCATAATAAATTTGTTTTCAATGATGCTCTGTGTTTACCTAGGAACCCATGTTGAAAATTCATTGATCCAATTGGGTAGCACAGCTTTTGGAGCCACTATAACATGGGGCCCTGCCACACCCTTGTTCTCTAATAGATATGCAATCAAAGAAATTGTTTGAATTGTTTTCCCCAATCCCATCTCATCAGCTAAAATTCCATTTAGGTTGTTATTGAACAAAGACAGCATCCATTGGAGCCCTTCAATCTGGTACGGCCTTAATTCTCCACCTTGAAGCATGGAAGGTTGCTCAGTTACCTGCAGAAATCACAGATTCAGTTAGGTTCACTCATTCCAGTAGTGTATTGATAAAACAATAGAAACAGGTTTAGAACATCATAATAGCAACCATACCTTAGTAGCCTATGTTTAACTTCTAAGATATCCTATAGAAGTATTTATTAGATCTTTGTCGATTAGATCAATGTGCATACCGCATAGGTTAAACTTTTTTGAAGGATATTGCAAAAACTAACTGGCTCCTCATGCTGGAATTAGCTCAGGTTTGATTACATGGGGACCCAAAAAAAAAAGAAAGAAGGTCCTAACAACCATGAAAACATATGACGTGATCTTAGAAGTTCAATAACATGGAAAGTCAGGACTGAGAAAGGGGCAAATGAATCACCATGTAACAATCGTTCACAGTATTTACATAATGCCATGTTAAGAAATGCTCATCCCGTTGAATTTGCAGTTTAATGCTAAACCACCAGCCCAATTATTACAACACACTAAAAGTCAAAGCAAAGGTAATCACAAAAATCAACTATAAACTTCCAACACAGAAAAAGCTCAGTGTAAAAATAACATAATACAGACAAAAAGGCTTCTTCTTTACCTTCTCCTCAATTGAGTGAATGGCTGAGTTATACTGCCTCTGTCCTTCAAGTAAATCACCGGAATCATCATTGCGATCAGAATCAATAATGTCATCATCATCAGGAAGTGAATCCCGAGGAGTTCCATTCTCTGAAGCATCCAAGTCAAGCAAATCATCTTCCGAGTCCTTCAAGGGTTCAATGCCATCTAAATGTTTGGCATCTTTTTGACGTTGAACAGCAGCTCCCAAATTAACAAGGAGCTTATTTGTTTCTTCAAGAAGGGTGGTTAATCGTTCATTTTTGCTCTCTTTGACTAATCTCATGTATGCTTCTTGATCATCAGCCTTCAAGGCTTGGAACCTTAATTTCTCAGCCCGTGTAGCACGCTGTCTTTGCCTCCCATGCCATGCCTGTAACAGTAAGAAACCTATCAGGGGTCCCCCTCCCAAATGTTATACAAGCAGTAGCAAGGAGCCATAATTGATCACTAAACCGACTAAAATAACGAGTCCCCTTCACTTATTTCTTTTTTCCTCCCCTTTTTATCCTTTGCTCCTACCAAACATTGTGTAGGCATAAAAGAGTTCAACCATACTCAACAACTGGAAAAATACCATAAAGAAAAGGTTTAAATATCTTTTTGCTCTTGATTTGAGTAAAAACATGCTTCCCCACCTCTGAACTCAGAAAGCTATATATCACAGTTGGAACTTGTTGGAATTTAGAAAGAAATCTGGAACCCGAAGAAGTTCTATTCTAAATCTCATATATGCCCATGCCTTCAGGCTTCCTCAAATAGTTATGTTAACCTTTATAAATAAACTTCATCTATTATCTTTCTGACATCACTATTTTATTTTCCATTACATTTTGTTTTCCTTAAGATATTTTTCTATCAAAAAACCCTAACAGGAGCATCTAGTTTTCAGAAAGCATAAAAGTATGAATGAATGAAATAGGGGGAAGAAAAGGACAACAGAAAAGAGGCAAACTACACACCTGAACCCCATCATTTCTTTGTTTTCGGCGTTTTACGGAAGCTTGAATATGCACTTGGAATTCACGAACAGCATTAAGTATTTCTGTAAAAAATTTTCTTTTTCTAGTCTCAATCTGATTCCTTGCCTCCTCTTCCAACCTTGACAGCCTCTGAATCAAAAGTATTACTAGTCAGGAAAACACAAGAAATCTTTAAGATATTTTATATATGGTAAAGAATACTTATACACACACGAACACATCTTTTTCAAATGATCCATAAGCTTGATGTTATAGCCTATTGGTTGTGCCCATAATTTCATCCTTCTTTCATCAAATATGCATATACGGAAATCAGGTTCAGTAATCAGTCTCCATGTCTACAATCTATAGGTCTCTAAACCCAAACAAATCAACCTAGTATATTATATTATAATCACTTTATCCTTTTCACAATTTCAGATACCATATAGATACAATTTCAACAAAAATCAAATATAAAGAGCCCACTTGTTAGCTGGAATTTATCAACTTCAGAGAGTCACCCCATTCCAAGGGCACTACACTCTTGATGGGAATCGCACAAAAGAGAGAGAAGAAGGAGAAAATCTAATCACATAAAGAGTTAGAGGAAAATCATAAGATCTACATTTATGCATAACAAAAGCGTAAACTTTTAGGGTGTCCTCTTTCAACTTTATATATACCACATAAAAACTAAAGACCCACCTTCTCAATATGAGAAAAAAATAAATAAGTAAAATCATCAGACAAATAATGGTACAAAATACTTCACCTCAGCATCACGCTTCTTCCTGAATTGATCATCAGCTTCCATGGCAAAAGCATCTCCAACACCATACAGAGGACGGCGCAATCGCATCATGCCCCAATCAAACAGTTGCTTTTCAGAATATGCACAGCTCAAACGAAGCCAGTATTCTGAACTTACTTCAGACCTAACCTTGCTTTGCAACTCTGCTAACTGCAAGAAAAGAGGTTTATTAGCAAGAAGGAGAAAACCCATGTCATCCTCGATATCAAGGAAAAAAAAAAAACAAACAAACAAACCCTAGTCACTATGAATAGGAACTTCCTCAGTGGCATGTGTGATAATAGTGTCATATGGCAAGATCTTATATCGCACTAGAATAATGATTGGCTCACTAGTTTAGCACAATAGCTGCACTTTGAATTTTTTTTTTTTTCCAGACAACAATCACAGTAAAGAAACCACATACTTTCCTAGTTTCAGTTGATATGACCAAGACTTTCAGCACAAATATGAACTAAATATGCAAATAAGAAACTGAATTAAGAAAATATTAAAAAAATAAATACTCCAACAATTGCCAGTACCTTTAGTCCATAGAGTTCAAGTAAACACTTTGTCTGCAGGTCCTCACCTCTACTTGAAGGCAACTCTGAATTCAAAGCATGGATGTATAAGCACCACTCTATACTGATTATCCAAACCATAGCTCTAAACAAAGAATGGTTACACGAAAGAACACAAAGATAAACTACTTCTAAGACATTTAAAGCAATTTAATCTTTCAGTGCTTGATAAAAACCTCTGAGCCTGAAAATTTAGTTAGAAGTTGAGCTGATACTTCTTCCAATTGATTTCAAAGTGTAAATTACAGCTTCGGAACAATAAATTAGAATGAAAAATTGGAAAATAAAATGACAGAGAGGATAACATTACGGTCCAAAGTTATACCAATATGTACTTTCGTTAGTTTCATGTTAACATCGTAAAGAACATTTAAGCTTCAACTTCTAACCTTTACGATGATTATACTGAAACATAAAAATCTATAACTGACAGATCATTTAGAGGTTAATAATAGAAAGTTAAACACCCCTAAGTGCTGGCTTGAGTCATTAAGAACATGAGTTTCAACCAAGTAGTCAAGGGTTTAAATTCCCTGACACTGCTTACTTGGGATACACACACACATATATATATATGGGAGGAAATTTTTTGACACAAGACTAGACATAAATTTCTATCCATTGGTCCAACATAATCTAATGGTTGAGATGTGAATTCAAAAAGTTATATTTAGCTATGCCAACCCATCAAACATCTCAACCCAATGTAATTTTGTGTCAAAATATCTCCACCCTATAAATACAAACAAACACACACACACACGCCCAAATTTAGAACAATCAAAAGCTCTATAGAACTTATTTAAAACTCCACTGATGCTATAGTAAAGACTAGATGCATCAAAAAGCAAAATAAGTAAAAATTCTACCGTATGGTAATATTTTCCAATGCTAGCACACATGCAAAAAAAAAAAAAAAAAAAAAAAAAGAAAAAGAAGAAGAAGAAGATAATATGCAAGGTGAAAGTTCATTCCGAATGATAATGACCTTCAAGTTCTTTTAAACGGTGTTGAATGCGGCTTCGATGACGATTTTCCTCTGATTCTTTCAACCCAAAGCCTGACATGCATTTTGGCCGTTGCTTTGATAGTGCATTCTCAAAGTCACTCATCAAGTCAGCTCCATTAGAAATCTTAGGACCATCCTACAGCATGAATGTTAAATTAACATGCCAAAAGAACCAAATAAAAAGTGACAATAAACTATTCGAAGATTACCCCTATAAACAACTTGAAAGAATACATTAACCTACAGTTGAATCTCCCTATGGGAAACAAGACTCTAAAATAGCATAATTTACTCATAATTGCTTCATAAGGATGTATGTGACAGAAATGATGTAATAAACTCTATGACTGCTTAATTCCAAATAAGACAAGGTTAAAATGCTTTACTATCAAACTAGAATTATCAAACCTTTTAGTGATCTAAAACCAAAACCAACATGTAAAAATACTAGTTTCTGCATTCCATTACAAACTGAGGATTCAATCAAAACCCACCCAAAATACTTGACATGCTAATGCCTTCACTGCCAAGCATGCATCACAGGAATTCAAATTGAGCAAATAAAATACGAGATTTAAGGCAGAAAAGACAAGCCATATTTCAAGTCCACAAATTGCCAAGTTCATGTTCATGAAAAATCTTCAAATGAAGCAACTCTAAACACCAATGAAACTCAAAAATAGAACAACATGACATTCTAACAAAACCCAAAATTTACAAAACCCATCAACCCATTAAATCCTAGCCTCAGAAACTCCTTTAAACACACAAAATCCAACAACAAAGGTATATCCCCATAACCAAAGAAAAAGTGAATTCCAGGAAAATTCAATAAAAACGTAATCCCAAAAGCTCAGTTCAAAGACACAAATTCCTATACAAAATTAAAAAGGAACAAAAACAAAAACAAAGGTATACAGTCAAGCACAAAAAAAAAAACAATTTCTCAGAAATTCCCGAGACAAAAATTCAATCAGACCACGAGAACCAAAATTTCCAACAATCCAACAACAAAACACTTCAATAACAAAAGGGCATCTCAGGAACAACCCAAAAAGAAAAAAAAAAGTCACAACAATTCCCAAACACAACAACCCAGAACAACAATAGGGCAACCCAAAAACACCACAAAAACCCTAAATTCACAACAATTCCCAACACAAGAGACCCAAAAATCAAAAGGGTAACTTTAAAAACCTTACCAAACTCTTCTCAGCCTCCATTCTCCCATCAGATCCCTCACCCCTCTCAGCCCCATCACCAAGAACGTCGCCAACCCCCTCTTGGTTGCCATAATAAATAGAGGAAACGGTGTCGAATAGCTCAGGAGGGAGAGGGAGGTCACGTGAGATGAAGTTCAAGGCACAGATCAGAGACTTGGTCCTCTCAAGGTGGTCTAGAGATGGAGTCTCCTGTTGGTGAAGCTGAGTTACCATTGGGGGAGGCGCGCGAATGTAATCAAACGGCTATATGTTATGGTTATTTTTAACGGTTTTTTGAAAAGAATTTATCTGGTGCTTAAAGGGATAACACTCGCCCACACACACTCTCTCTATAATGTGTGTGTTTTTGTATAATCGCTTCTTCGCCTCGCATAAGCATAAACCCTCCCTCGGCGTTTTCTTGCATTTTTATTTCCCCGTATGTCAAAAGACTATGAAATTGTTTATCACTCTGACACTATAACCCCCATATATTTGCTTTGCGCCAAACACGCCTCTAGTATTCTCCTAAATGACAACTATACCCCTCGTTAGACCCTTGAATTACCTTTTCTATGTTCTTTTTTCCTTATTCATTACCCTCTTTTTGTCCCAATTATTATCAACGGCTTCACTTTTTTTGTTATTTTTATAAACTATCTATATAAACATGATATTATTAAATGGTTATCATATCATCGACATTAATTAATATTATTAAAGTTTAAAATTTACTCAAATCTGACATTAGTTTGTAAGTATAGTTTATAAGAATAATATTACTCTTCTTTTAATATAAAATCAATAGGTACAGAGTTAGTTTATAAAATAGTTAGTTTATAAAATGAGTAGTAGTATTTTATACTCCCAAATTTTATATTAAGAGTAGTGTTAGTGTGCTACTCATACAAATTATTTATACAAACTCACACATATAAAATGATGTGACATCTCTATATAATCGCCACATCACCCATATTAATTAATGTCATTTATTATTAATATATATTTATCAAATTACTGCATTTATTTATCAAATCACATTATGCCACGTCAGTTTGTATAGATAAGTTTGTATAAGTAGTTTGTAAAAATAGCATTACTCTTATATTAAATATGCATTCTCAATGATATATCATAAACAATTTATTACATCATCACATCATCTATTTAATAATTGTTAATTAATCTCTATCATTTCATATCGAAATATATAGCATTATTCTTATCAAAATTTTTAATTAGTTTGAATTGATTATTAGTATTTTATGCCCATACCATATAACTCTAATAGATTCGACGTTGAATATAATAAACTAAAGATAATTTAAGTTAAAATTTGACTTCATTTTAAATCTCTAATTCAATTCGTAATTGGCATGTCGTGTTCATTACCAGATTATCACTATGTTAGCTTTTCATCATTGAAATTTAAGATTCAAATGAAAAAGAATTCTAATTTTTCAGTTTTACATACATGTCAAATGAAATGATATTAAACTTATCATGTCATTTATCATTAATGTCATGCCAATCAAAGTACAAAAATGATGGATACATGGCATTTATGAACTACATGCCTCACAAAATGTGACTCTCTATAACAATTTTTTGACACATCCTACTAAAATTTTAAAATTACATTTTTACTTGAACTTGTTGTAATAATTTTTGAAGCAAACGACACAAATTCAAATAAAGGTTAGAACATAATTACATAACAAATAAAATAAATAATAAATGAATTCATAAATTAGTAATAAAGTACTTTTTCAAAATGATTTTTTTTTAAACCAAAAAATTGCTTTGTAATAGTATTATCCCTAATTAAAGAATGATCTACTGAAATGTGTTGTTGAATGAGGATATTATTATAATTGCAAGGATGAATTACATAAAAGTATAAATTAAAAGAGACTGTAATTGGACTGAAGGATGTATAAAAAAATTAGGTACAAAAAATCTCATCCTGTTTTTATATATAAATAAATAAAAAAGAGCCCATATAGTTTTATATGCAATCAATGGCGAAATAAATACAACAGGTGGGGAAGAAAATTATACTGACCCCAATTTGATGGAAATGAAACGAACCCAATCCAGGAACAATTGATCGATAATCCAGTAAAAGTTTGGTCGAATCGAAGTAACACTATAAAAGGTTGCTCCTTGTTTTTCAGATATTCAAACTTGAACACGATCATAATAGTCAAAAATTCAAAGGTAAGACTGTCCATTTACACCAAAAAGATAATCATCACTAACATAATACCTAAAACGTTTCGATGACATATACTTTTTAAAAATATTGGATGAATTCTGTAGAAAATGCTTTTGCATGTTTATAAACATTTCTTATCCAAAAATGTTTTCTAAAGACACCGCCAAGGGGACCCTGAACGTCTTATTTAACCGATGTGTAAATCTAGATCAAATGACTGCCACTGCCGCTTATTAAGAAATAAGAGGCAACAATAATCAAACTATGTAAAAAATGAAATAAAACGGTTGGAAAAAGCAGAAAACTTAGTTCGAACAGGTTCGCTGGAATAAATCATGACTGTCCATCTCCTTACAATTGTCTCATCGCTAAAAACTTCACCATGACACAAAACTTCTGAAGGAAATTACAACCCATCAGTAACCAGGTCAGTTATTTGTCTTGATTGAAGTTTTTCTACTAATATATAAGGAAATGAAAAAGCCGATAATAAAAGAAAACCTCATTTACAAAATTTCAACAATTCTATGAACCCAGGACATAACAATTGCTAAAGGGCTACCACTTTCTATTTCCTTTGGTATCTGTTTCCAAAGTGTAGCCAACCAGCACCACCTTGGGACTTCCTGCGGTAAGAATCAGAATCATATTCTCCTAAGTTCTGCTATTTATCATCTTCAGGCTAACTTCTTTGCAACGCTCGACTGATTGGTTCTTGGAAGTACTGGAGCGAGATGAGAATAGCTTCCTATTGGCAAAAATGCAATCACAAATTCGGTTGCTAGATGTTTGTATAGGTTATCTGACCAATGAAAATTCACAAATGGTTACCTCTGTTCGAATTGTTCGACTTCCTTGATGGGGACATGTGTTGAAATAGGAATCAAAAACCTCCCGTGCATTTTTTCGCTTTTAAAGAAACAACAAAACCAATGTCAGTTAGCTCAACTAGCAATAAGTTACAGCCGCGGCATACCTTAAACTGAAAGAATCATGAAGATGACTACTAGTCCAAAAATTTGCAGTTATAAGGAAAACAGCATATCTCTCTGATCCAGGGAAACATTTTCTTTTACTTTGCAACACCACATAAAACTAAAAGGGGATAGAAACATAAATTAAGGAAAACACATTTTTGCAATTTATGCTACAAAGTTACCCAAATCAACTTGTTAATTTAGCAAAATCATAATAGTTATTTGTTTTCTATTACCATCTTTCTTGTCGAAGAAGATTAGTCAAATAAAGAATTAAATCACTTTCTGGAGATAGTATTTAGGAAACAAATTTGAAAATTGGAACCAAGGATGTCCTTCATCCAAGAATAAAATCTATTAATGGAAACTGTAAGATTTTAGCAGAAATGTACCTTTAACTTATCATCTTCTTCAATACACTCTTCCAGACCAGCAAGTCCACCAAAAGCAATCAATAGATGCCTACCAAGTTATATATTAAATCAAATTATCAAGAATTATTAATGGATAACATGAGTACTATATACTTTCATCCTATTTCTGCCTTAATGATTCTGTTAATATAGGTCCAGGGCAAAAGATGTAGCTGGATGTTCAAATCACAATAAAATCAATTCCCAAACCAAAAAACACATGAGATCTCTCCACATATTAGAAAATAAAATAAAACAACAAAACAAATGTTCATCTTCTCCAGATACTGCTGAATACCCTCGCTAAAACCTTTTTGATCAATTTTATTACTTTATAATACAATAATTAGCCTTCAAATGGCTCAATGTTAAGATGAGAATGCAACAAACAAGGCACTAATAATGCATAACCCAACATGCAACCACAAAGAAAGTGCCCAGGGCATTACTTATCATTGCAAGAAAAGTATAACAAAGTAAAGGTCAATTATTCTCCAAATAGTTGATGACAAAGCCTATAAATCATCAAATTAAAAACACTGGAATAGAGTGCCTATAAATCATCATATTAAAAAAACTGGAATAAAGTGCCTATAAATCATCAAACTACATCCACTGGAATAAAGTGCCACAACTTCTATCAACCCTCACCAATTTCAAACACATATAATCTGTAAAAGCAATTTTAAATCACAGGTTAACAGGTTTTGACAAATATCAACTATATAAATATTAAATAAGAAACAAGATATGAAAATTCAGAATTAACCACCTAAAATTTAAGGACAACTATAATCTCCCTCTTGTTGTAAAAGAATAGGTGCTTCAAGGAAGTTAAAATTACAGGGCTAAATCAAACCATAACACACCTGAAGGTAGGTAATGTAAGTTCTGATGAATTAACAATATCACCATGCTCTGAGGTACCAATCAAATAATCATAGCCCCCCTATCATACAAACAATAAAAAGACTGAGAAAAATCTTATTTGTTAGAAAGCATACATTGGTTTTACAAAGAAAAAATAATGTATCATTGCAGGGATACCTTGTATGAGCAATCATTAAATACAGAACTAAAATTGGAAGCATATCGCACTTTATACCCCCAATACATTCCCAATTCTTGTCTAGGATTGGACGACGGGGCTACCTGGTGCAGAACATCTAGATAAATGCAATATAAAATAACAAATGTCATCAGTTTTAGACTTGTATGCACATGAAACTAACTGGATATATAGAAGAAAATACATGACTACAAAGAAAAATCAATTATGATAATGTGTTAAGATTGAGTTACAACTTTAGAAAGGTTCAAAACATTTTCTAGCAAGCAAAAAGAAAAGAAATGGAAAGACAAACCATTTCATTACCAGCATCCAAATTGCGGTCGGTTCCCATTGCTACAGTTACTCTTACACCAGGTTCAAGTACTCGATCAATTTGAACATTCTGAAATTTTCCACATAAAATCAATCCAAAGTTAAATTTAACAGAGATTTCATACCTTGCATTCCAACACAAAACAAAGTTTCAAATGCATTGCAGAAGAATGATAGTACAAACATCCAACATGCAACATACATAATGTTTGGAGTAGTAAAAAGTTAAAGAGTACAGACAAGCTTAAGCATGAACAAGATACATCAGGAGAAATATAAAAGCATAACAAAGTTAGGCATGGTAAACGCAACATATACAACCCTTGACTTGACTGTCTGCCCATGGGGGCCCAAGATAATATGTGCCCTTATGGTGCAATGGAGTTGAGAAGGAGACTGATTTAAAAGGTAATTGGCTGTGCAAATATCAACGAAAAGATTCAGGAAAAAGTGAAGAGATAACTTATGTACCCAGTAAATTAAATCACTGCTTAATTTGACTGAAATCACCTGTGCGTTAACTAAGGATAAAGTCCACATTGAGTAACCTAAGCTTCAGATTCAGGATTATGACAAGACATTAAAGCGCATAACTACAACAAACACGGTAAGACAGAGGTTGAAGCACAGAACTGCAAGGTTGAAACATGTATGAGCACATTGTTTGTTACAGCTATTTCATTTGCTCAAAGTGTGAGGGACTTGCACGATATGAGATGAAAATATTTTCACTGCAATAGTTTTATGAGCCTAACAGTCTGTTTAAGGAAAATAGGAGAACTAGGGGTCGCAATTTGAGTCATGACACGCGAACACGACATGAATGCGACACGAACACGATACACAATTAATAAATAGGTCGGATTCGTGTTGAGGGGGTTCAACACGCTAACCCATTTAATGACACGAATAGTTAAACATATTTTGTCTATACTTAATATGTAAGCTCATTTAATGATATAAATTATTAACTACTTACAACATATATATTATAAAATTGAAAATTTTATATTATAAAATAAATTAATTTACAAAATAATAAATTATAATGATTTTAATAATATTTTATACCAACAATGGTTTATATTATAAAAATAATTTTAATTGATATAAATATATAGAATATAATATATTATGCATAACTAGGTTAAATAATTAAGTAAATTATGTGAATTAAATATGACACGATTACAACACGTGGGTAACACGTTTAATAACCGTGTCGGATCTGTGTTTTATGTCTTGACACGAATAATTAAATGGGTGACACGACACGACACGAATTGCCACCCTTAAGGAGAACAAGCAATATAAGCAATTTTTATTACTTGGTCACCAACAACAATCGTTTTCTGTTGAATGCAAACAGATTTCTGCACTTATTATGAACCAGTATAAATACTGTAAATAAGAAGTTTTAAAGTGAGCAAGCCACAACACAATGCAACTATACCTTATTCAGACCCACATCAACTAGTGTACCTCTGTCGCTTGGCAATCTTTCTTTCAGCGTGACACCTATAAAGTTATTTTTTATCAAATAGTTCGAATATTAGTAAAAGCAGGAAGCCAATAAACCAAAAGACAGATTCAATTGTGAGATCCAGCAAACAGTTTGAGGAAAAACTATCCCAGTGTTAAAAAGGCTAAATGGCACTACACTATTGTATTCCAGAATCCACTCATTCTGTTGTAGTTAGAATGCATGTGGATGCCATTACATCATAACAATGCCGCTTGTTTTACATCGAAATACATGATACTTAAGCAATAAGTTATTCTTAGATAATAAATACTAAAATAATTTCTAAAATTACAGCATGCTTGGCCTAAATTTTCATCCCATATAACATCAACTAGGAGAAACTTTGTAAAAGATAAACAAAAAACTAATGAAGTAAGAAAGGATACCTTCCCTAAATGGAGCCCACTCATGCTTGCGCAGATGATGTGGAGCATCTAGTGGGGGCAACATACCCTGTAAAAGAAACAAGATACAAAAGATTACTTCAACTCGCTGCAGGCCAACAATCAACAAGAATAATGCAGAAATTGGAACAAAACCACCTATTTGCAATAAAATTACAACTCACCACAAATCTTAGGCTGTTATGCATGGGGAAGAGAGCTTTTCTCAAATACTGTGGCGTCTCAAGATACCGCAAGATTCTATAAAGAAAAGCTGCACCACTTTCATTGTCATCCGAATTATTGTTAACCGAATGGGAATTGCTCTTATTATCAAATACTACCACCTATTTTCCCAATTAAAAAAAAAAAAAAAACAGTTATATAAGACTTCTCCACAATTATCAATAAGAAGCTTCTGAGTAACTAAAATCGAACACCTAATACAAAAGCCAATGAATTAGATCCAAAAAGCCATAAATATTTTTCTTATTTATTCAAATTACTCTGGAACACAGAGTGAACGTAGTAAACATAAAGAGAGACCTCATCAATTCGGAAAATCGTGGCCGCACGAGCGATCTGACCAGCCAACTAACAAAAAATGAAAAAAAAAATGACACAAAAATGAAATAAGCTTGAGTTGGCCCAGGTAGTCAGAAAATGAAAATTGGAAAGGAAGAGAAAATACTCGGGTAGCGAGCTCGAGAGACTGAGTGTTGTCAATGATGGAACCCGGGAGAGCTATGCTGACAGTAGGTATTTCCTTTGGTGCGTCGTCGTTTTGTTCGTGTTTCTTCTTTTTGGTCTTCTTCTTGTCACTTGGAGATTCATTGTTTTCTGATGTGTGGTTCGGTGGTGCTTCTAATTCTAGTTCGGCTCTCTTCTTCTTCTTCCCCATTTCTGCACTGTAGTGTGCGGTCAGTTGCTGTCAAACTTCTCCAATGACAGAAGCGCGGCTTTTAGAAGGGTTTATGTTTCTCGGTTGTCAGAGACTCCGTACCAAAACCCCGGCGTTTGTCATGTAATAACTAATAAACTGCCATACCTGGTTATTTATTTATTTATTAACTGTTTATAATTATATAACTTATTTCACGGAATTTCCGATGAACAAGTAATTATTTTATTTTATCAGGTATAAATTGTAGTTATTATATTTTTTATTTTAAAATTGGGGAAGTGAGTGAATTGATCTGATATTAATATTATGAATATCACATGCAATGTAAATGTTTAATTTCATATTTTCTGGCTTAGCTGAACATGTGTAGTGGATATTATGGTATTTGATTTCAGATATTAACTGCGAATTCTTTATTTGAAATAATTAATTTCTTCCAAATAACTGCAACTAATATTTCAGAGACTTCACTTCTTAAGTGTATTCTTTTATAAAATTTATATTTTTGTTTTTAAAAGAATTTAAATATACGCGATTGATCTTGAATTAATTTAATTTTTTTAAAATATGTCATTTATATAAAGTTTAAAATGCATTACAAAAAAATAGACCCACTTCATACTCGATCAAATGAGCAAGTTAAGTGCATGTCATTCCTTTTCCTCGTTTCACTCGCAATCTCTACGACTGATAAGAAGACATGGCGGTTCAGAAGAGCAACAAGAACTGCCAGTGTCTATGATTCCTACTTTATGTGTGAAAATTTTCAATAAAGAGCATCTAATCTCTGTATCTTCCAAACAAGTTCGCTATCTGTACTGGGAAAGATAGGAAGAAACAACTTGTCCGAATTTGTATGATTGGCTATGAACAAAATCCTTGATGCATCCTATAACATGATTTCCAATAGCAACAGTACTGCCAGCTTTTACAACCAGTGCTGGCTGTCGACTAGAAGTTGAGCTATCGAATCAAATGGTATTGACTGGCTGCCTCAAAACATCTAAGGTTAGCTTCCTACCCAGGACTTAAGCTACAGCTACCTTGATGCTGCATAAATACATATGATGTTGTACCGCTTGAACAAAGCAAAATATGTAATAATCAAGAATTGTACACTGAAGAACCTGATAATTTACATTACAAAATCAACTTTACAAGACTTTCTAAATGTGCTGTCAAAGTCTAGGAAAATTATAGAGGTGTTATCCTTTGTTCGCTGTGCTCTTGCCTCACTCAACAAAACATCAGCAATCTTCTCAGTCGAATTCTTCTTTTCGGTAGAGTATTTCTCCCTCGTCTGGCAGCAGAAAGAAAAATTTTAGGAAAAAAAATCAATTATAATTAAAAACTGGAAAAAAATTATGACCAAATTTTCCAATAGAAACTTAAAAATGGAGTGAAACTTGTACAAAGATAATACCTTAAGGACTAGCTGAATTGCCTTCTTGACACTAATAACATCCCAAAAGCCATCACTGAAATTTCGGCGGAAACCAGTGAGTTTTACAAAAACAGAAGGCTGACTTAACGAAATACTGAATATATAAATAAAATTGGAAATAACGAAAGCCTTTACTTATAAAACAAGAATCAAGAAAACAATTTTTAGCAACTTAAGTATAAATAAATGAAATAAATATGGAAGCAAATCAAGCCACAACAATAAAATATGTTTCTATAAAAATGTAGAAAGACATTGATGTATGCCAAAATCACCTTGCCAATATAGCAAAGGCCTTGCTTGCTTGATCAATATGCACAACTTGACTTATATAAGGCTCTGAACTGAAACGGCCATCCTGCTGTTTCAAAAATTTGTCTCCAAGCATCCGAGCGAGGTTTAAACCTGACCCAGAAGGAAAAAAGTTGACCCTTGTCTAATCCAATAAATTAAGTAATAAATTTAACTGAACCAATTATGGGCCTACCACACAACCGTGTTTCTCCATCTTTCAATGGTTCTCCCGTTTCTTTGATTCGGAGCCTTTCAGAATTACTAGTTATCCTATGGTCCTCTGTCATCTTAATCTGCTTCCCATCAACACTGACAAAAGAAAACTGGATCAGCCATAAATATGGTGATAAAGTATAGTTGGAAAAGCAAATTTTCAATTCAAGTAAACCAAGAGAACAATAATCTCTATCAGTGATACCTAAGGGGGATAAAAATTCAGCAGAATCATAGGTAGCACATTAATATGACAAAAATGCAGATAATAACATCACATTGCCAAAACAACAGCCACCTATCCAAAACCTCAACGTTGCGATATTAAGTAGAGGTAAATATGAGAAAAAAATAGTGTCATGATTATGCAGATATAACATTGACTGTTAAAAATATCCTGTAAACTACACAAATAATAATATATTTTAGAGAAAACTTCTCTCATATAAAATAATATATTCCATTTCCTAAGAAAAGAGATAAGAAATGAAATCATTGCTATCATATGACTATTTCTTCTTTTAAAAAAAGATCCAAACCCCCTAAGATTACCAGCTTTCCTACCATGGAGACCACCAGAGATATGGCACAGAGTTTCACAATATAAACCCTAGATCCTATGAATGAAAAGTGCCAACATAAACACATACTTCATGACACAAGCTGAGTCCCCAACGTTTGCACATTGCGCAAAGAAATGTTCATTGCCATCAGTCCATACCAGAAGAGCTGTTGCTGTACAACCCTGCCAGGAATTGATTATTATAAGAAGTAAACCAAAATGTTTATAAGCTACTGTCTGAAGCAAAGACTAGTTGCCAGAATTCATAAGCTAAAATACTAAAATAGAATTAGAAAACACCAGGAAATGTAACAGTCACATGCAGCAAAATCTATGCAATATGTTTTCTTTCTTGCAGATTATTCAAAATAAAGTTGAAAACATACAAAGCTATGAAAGAATACCTCTATCAGATTGATAAGAAAAACTCAAAACTATCACCAACTGGGTTAAAAATCATGAAGTCTATAATAAACATTAATGTAAATGTTATAGCTTGTTCATTTATGTTATCTATAATAAACATTAATGTAAATGTTATAGCTTGTTCATTTATGTTATCTATTAAATCTAATAAATTTCCTTGGTTGTCAAATATTGAGACAATTAAAAAGACAGATAATTGAATCCAACACAACAGAAAGACAGTTATGTCTTATATTTAGTTTCTCTCAAGGAAGGAAATAATCCAAGGTTCAAAAAAACTAACAAAAGTAATATACCAAGAAAGTATAAGAAAAACAAAGAAAGGAAACCCATGCACAGACAGATACTATAAAAATAATGAAATGCTACGACAAGCAACTACAGAAAAAACCATGTTAAAGGTCATGAAGAAGTAACAATAGAAACCAAGTAGGGAAAAACCTCATAATAGTAATTCATGGACGCTTCTGTTTGAGAAAATGCAGCCCTAAGAACATCTGATGCATCACATTCAGCCAAAACCCTCTCTCTTTTAAGTGAATCCGACAATATAGCCGCCACCATCTTTGGTAGAATTCTGAAGAATAAAATTTGTGAATAGTAGTAAATAATAAAGTGAAAGACTACATATATTTTACTAAAAAATGGGAAAATTATATCAATCAAGAATTGAGGTGTAATAAGACAAATTTTAACAACTTGAACCTAACATAAAATGAAATTATACAGCATATAACACAAATATGGTACTAAACAATTACTATAGTCGTACAATTCATCTTGGGCCTCAAAAATAATTGTCATCTAATTTCCCTCCACAATCTATTTTCCGTAATAAATCCAATTCAAAACCATGAAAGGAAATATGGAGAGAAAAAAAAAAAAACTCATTGTCGAATGTAGATTATGAGAAAATTTGCGGAATACCGTAAGGAAGCATTTCACACCAAATCGGAAGATGATAACAGAAGGTTAAACAGAAATACTAACTCGCTAGCAGATTTCGCGGCCGCTGCCCCACCATGTCCATCACAAACACCAAATAGCCCAAACTGCAAAATAAGCATTTAGATACCAAGTTAGGTTTTCATGAATTCATAACAATATACTTATATATATATTAAAAACAGAAATAAGTGATTAAAGTAACCTGATCAATCCCAGGAAGAGGCCAGTGATAATAGCACGCATCCTCCATAGGGAGTTTCTTTGCTCCCCGACGTAAAGCCATGGCATCTGATGCAACACCAACACCAAAAGGGATCTGAACCTCATTTTGAGATGCAATTTGCACCTGCCACAAAGGAATTACATATTGGGCATTATGAAAACAAACATTTACGAACTAAGTATCCAATTAAGCCAAATGAACATATATATATATATATATATATATATATATATAAATGAAAAAATAAAAAAGGACGGCCACTAAAACTTTTACCTAAAATATAGAATCTCTAAATGTTATCACTAATTAAAAAAAAAAATTGTAGTAGTGATCGATGTTCTTTAATTTTGTACATATGATGTACCACAAACATATATATATTTTTTAAATTAACCATTGCAATGGCAAGGAACCAAATAGGCTACTGAGATAAGTAACGTCAAACAACAAAGTCACCAGAAAACATTACCAATTTTAAAATGTTTTTGCCAAATGCATTGACTTACATATATTTTAGAAGTTGTGCCAAGAGTTATTATGTCTCCACTCGCAAGCCCGGTTGGGTCACCCCATTGTCTACTTCCCGTATCAGGATGGTTAATCGGTCGAGAATTCAATAGAGTTCCATTTAGACTACCCATGTCTACCAACTCCCATTTTAATTTCTGAAACCAACAATACATGTCTGTGATATCAAATCCACCATAATATGCATCATACAATCCAAATGCAGATTAGTATTGGTGAACTTACATTTGAGTTCCAGTTTATCAATGCATGCTTCCCTGACACCTCAGAATCTTTCAATAACAGATCACTAGGTGTCATCCTGCCAAGGGTGAGTGGAAGCCTAGAAGCATTTGTTGACTGTACAGAACATCGAACCCCACAAGAAGGACCAGATATAACCTCCAAGGAGAGGCAGTTTCCTGCACTTCTAACAGAAAGACATGATGACATGTTTTACAATTCAGCCAAATGAAATTGCATGTAAACCATAAAACTCTTACAAGTGAAAGGGAAAAGAATTACTTTGATCTACAATTGCTGTGTGCAACTCTTGAAGCCTTTCATTGCCAAAACCTAATTCAAGATTAGGTCTTATTTCTTCCTGTTGATCATGCCACTGTTCTGCAAAGTAATCTGTTCCCAATTGCTTCTTAAGTGTCTGGCCAACCACAAGATCTTCCACGTTATCAGTAATCACGTCTGGAAGCAAGCTATCACCTGGGAGAAGAGAAGATCAAAAATTTAATTTTCTAAAAGATGATAAATTGAATGGGTGAAAAATGACATGAAAAAACAGTAAACCTTGATTTGCAAAAGGAGAAGCGGAGGGAATTCTCGGTTTATAAACAAGTCCACGTGTCCGGGGTGAGCGCAAATACCCTTCATTTTGATAACAAGCTCTCTCTGGATCATAATTTCTTGCTAAATCACTGCTTGGATCTCGGGCCACTGACTCTTCATCTGATATGAGGGGCCTCTCTAATTCACCAACCTAATAACGACAGCATCACAATGTGAGACAAAATGATGTCGACAAGAAACTAAAATCAAAGATAACAAAGCCTAAAGTAACATATCATAAAAGTGAAACATATCTAGATATTCGTGATCACCAAAATGAAATGGAATCAACATCAATGTGAAGGAAATAACCTTCACAAATCTCTATATTGAGAAATGAGTATTTGACCCACTATTTCTGTCACTGGAATCTGTCTCAAGCTAATTCCAAGGTACAAATGCAAATGCCTACAAACTAAATCCAACAATAGGCTTTGCTTTAACCATTTGTAATTTTCCCTAAGCGTTAAGGTAAGATTTTGCAATGTCGTATACTCCAGTAACTATATAGAATTCCTTTATATTCATGTTACAAAAGCCTAAGGAGAGAAGAAGCATACGAAATTCAAATTTAAAAATGCCTAAATCGATTAAAATGCGATCAACAAAATCCATTCCACAAGGGTAGCTAGAGCTCAAATCAAGCAATCAATTAATCACAATCAATGAACAAAACAAGACTACAGCAACTAAAATAACAACCCTAAATGATTCACAACACAAACTCGAAACTCAAAACTGATCACGTGCCGCAAACCAAAACCAGAAGTCCCTCATTACACCTTTCTAAGCTAAATTGAACAATAGAACACGAAAGACGAAAGATAATCGAATAAGGATGAGTCGCAGGAAGCGCTCTGATACCTTGACGACGGGGCGAGAGCGAGAAGTAGATAAGAAGAAGCGCCATGGCTTGCAGGCGAAGAACAGGAGAACAAGGATCAATAGCAACATGAGGATGCTGAAAACGACAATGCTCTCTTGTATCGCCATCGTCGTCGCTACTCTCTCTCTCTCTCTCAGAGGAGAGATTTCAGATTGTGTTCCGATTTGCGAGAACCTCGCTTTGAAATGGTCGCACAAGTTTTTTTTTTGGAATTTAATTTTTAATTTTAATTCAAATATTAGTTTAATAAAATGAAGTTGATTTCATTCATTAGTTACCATATCTATGTGTATATTATATGATTATTGTATGATTTTATGTGTAAACATATGATTTGGATACATTTCTCATTATACATGTCACACTTGTCATGCATGCATGTCCATTTTGATGTAACTGTGGGGAAATGAGATCAGGCGACATGTACAATTGTACATGACATGATCGGGCAGGATATTCTAGACTTTTTTCTATTTATATTGCCATTATTGTTATTATTATTATTATTTTTTTTTAACAACTTTCCTTTGTGAACACTGGATTTGGGCTAATGGATCTTTCATGGGCCCAATATCTGCATTGGTTATGTATCACAGCTTTTGAGTGTTTTTCTTTATTTTCCTATTATCAGGTATTAGGCTATTAGCTTGTATTGTACTCAGCATATAAATCTAACCAATAAATAATAATCTAATTAAAAAAAATCAAAACTAAGAATTAGTATTAGACATGTACTATATATTACATAGAATAATGAAGATTTTAACCTAGAGGAAAAGACAAAAATCTAAAAGAAATTTGAACATTATAATTTCTGCATTTGAATATTGCATTTATTATTCCTATAATCGAAATATAATATCATTAATTTCATTGGGCAATAATAGTATATTCTTATTTAAGTTAAATTTGTTGGTGAGATGCTAATTAAATGAGGCATTAATTAATGAATTTTATTATATCATTGTCAATAACATGTAGAATACGAAAATTTTATAATTATGAATCATTTGATTTTTTTCAATTATTTTGCTCGAAATCACTAGAAAATTAATTTACTATTAGTATTAAAAATATAATTATTCATATGATAAAAGTTAAATAATATAGCAAGCATTATTACTATTGATTAAATCAATAGAAAGATTTTTGTTTTAAAGCGATGGATATGCTGTATAATTAATTGCATTAAAAAAAAATTAAAGAATACAATTATCAACAGAATATTTTCAGTTGCACATATCACAAATCAATAAGGTACATGGTAAAATTATAAAATACTTAATTGATAAATAAATAAATAACAATTATTTGCAGAATATTCTCGTATATACACAAAATCATGTGTAAATTTCAAAACATTATCCATTCTTATTCTTGTCATCATTTTTTAAAATAGAATTATATTTTTATGAATTTACAAAGCCAAAGATAGGTTTAAAAGCCGAATCATTAATTAATCCCATATCAACTTTCAAAGACATGCCAATATGACATAAAAAGGATCAAACATTATAACTATCTAATATTTGCTCATACCGGTTTATAAGAACGCAGGTGTAAAAATTCTGCTCTTATCATGTCTTTAAAAACTTTGATTATTCATGAAAGTCAATGAAGAGTCTTGCTCAATGTAAACGCAATAATCATGAAATTAATGAAAAGTTAAGCAAACACAACTAATTTTAAACAAAAAGGTTGGGTATTTAGAATAATATGATCTATGTAGCACAAGTGACAGACATCATGTTTATTATTCAGATTCTACAACCCACCTGATTGATAAACGACGCCGTGGCTGTTTAATTTTTGTTCATAATCATGATTTTGCATATATATAATTACTTTTTAAGAGATGATGATTAGCCAGTCTCTTAGAAGTGACGTTTCTTACTGATGGGCATTGATGTATAAATGACTTGCTAAATAATATGTTTTATTTGATATTAGAATACACGTCATAAAATGAAAATTTTAGGTCTGATTTAAATGTGTATAGCATTACTCTCATTAATATAGCAATCACCGTGTTAAACAACAAACATTTTCTTCTCTTGCTCCATATGATAAAGTAAAGAGTCATATTTGGAGTCATTGAAGGAGTACTAAATTTCTAATATATGGTTGCTGTTATGTCTTAATCTCTTCTTAGTTGAGTTAGTCTTAGTCAGTTGTTTGAAGTCCAATAATTCCCAAAGAATTAGTCCTCCACTAGGATACTACACAACATATTATTTTAATCTTTATTTCCTTGTTAGTAGGTAGTTTAGCTGTAACACAACTTGTCAATTACTTAAATAAGTGTTGTAGTGAAGAATAAAGTTTATCAATTATCAAATTTAAACACTGAGTTGAACAATTGTAATAATTATCAATTATCAAAAAATTATTAGTTGAAATAAGTTTGTTTGTACAATTTTTCAACATAGGTTCACAGAAACAAAAGAGGAATTCTACGTAGTATATGCCACAGTGGTATCAGAGCAAGGGTATGGATCAAAGGGTTGACAAATTCCAAATTCACGAAAAAATTACTACGCTATTTGATAAGCTGAACTCACAACCCTCTGTTTCAATGGTTAATCATGATCGTTTTGAAGGGGAAAATATGGCGACATTGCATACAAACCAAGGGGAATGACCTAATAATACCAATGAGGATCATCACCATGGAGCACAACCATTCTGCCAACCTAAATTCATTTAAACTTGAATTTCCATGTTTTCACGACGAGGGATACAACCAACTAGATTTGTAGGGTGGAGCAGTTCTTTAACTTTTATTTAAAGGGGAGGCACAATTGTGGTACCAGACCCTTAAACAAGAGAAAGGAGAGCTACAATGGCAAGAATTTGTTGATAGCTTACATGCACAATTTGGGCCTACTTAATTTCAAGATTGTTTTGGAGTTTTAACAAACATACAGTAGGTGGGCTCTATTTGTAACTATCAAACCCAATTTGAGAAGCTATTGTCCAAGGTGCGTTTTCTTCACAAGCTCACCAAATTAGTTGTTTTATTAGTGGCCTAAAAGACTCCATAAAGGCAGATGTCTTAGTTGGGCGTCCGACATCTCTTACAATAGCAATTGGCCTAGCTCGATCATGAAGCCCACAATGTGTCACAATGATGTCTCACTATACTTGGAGAATTAAAGAAAAATGAATATGGTAATATGCAACCACCGTTTAGCAATATTCCAACACCTCCAATACAACGAATGTCAACTATTGAATTACAAGAGCACTATGCTAAAGGTTTGTGTTACAATTGAAATGCAAAGTTTGCTCCAGGTCACCATTGTAAGAAGTTGTTTTTGATTGAGGTTTGTATTGAGGAGGAGGATGGTGATATTATAATTAAGGCTGCACATGGGCTGCGTCAAGTTGGGTCAGATTTGACCTAACCTGACTAAACTCGATGATGCATTAGGTTAGAGATATTAATGTCACGAGCTTAGAGTTTTGCGCAGCTGCTCGTGCGGCACTTAGACAACTTGAATCCGAAAGTTGCTAAGTAAGCCTTGTAGTTTGCTTCTCGCTCAAGGAGAAGTTAGGACCGTTGAGCCCGAAGAGCTTTAGAGGCTAGAAGAGAAGAGATGGAACTTAGAGGCAAGTATTGCAAATGCAAAGAACTTTGTATTACACGAATGCTTGCTTACAATGCTTTGTGTTGTATTTGCTTGGATTTTGTGGGATTTGTGGGATGGTTTGCAAATGAGCCTAGGAGGGGTATTTATAGTAATCCACCTCCTCAATGGATGACTAGGATTTGTTACATCTAACGGTCCTAATTTAACATCTAAAATTGTCTCCTAAAATATCTATATATTTATCCTAAAATATCTTAGATATTTCCATAGAAGGTTCTAGCAACTTGGCTTGCTAGAGAATTCTAGGATGGGCTAGGCGTTCTAGGACCTTCCGTAGCCTTCCACACTCTTCCGCAACCTTCTTGAGTATTCTAAAGTCTTCTAGTGCCTTCCGCATGCATCTCATGACTTCCGGATTCTTCCGGATCTTTCCGGAATGTCCCGGAACGTTGTGGAACCTTCTAGAAGCTTCCGGATCACCGCGTCTACTCTTCGCGCCATTGAATTCCTCTCGACACGAGGATCCCAAATCACTATAACACTTGCCCTGAAATCCCATTCCTTGGCGTTCTTCCGAGCAAGCTTGGCGTGATACAGTGCGCATGTCGCGTGGGGCGTGACATTAAGCTCATGATCAGGTTTTTGAGGGATGCAATCCAACATGTAACCCACCTATCGGGTTGGCTCAGGTTATTGGGGTTGAGCTAAGCCCAATTTTGTAGTTTTATTAAAATTATCTTACAACATTTGTATAGGCCCATATATTTTAAAGGCTTATTATATACAAAACAAGGCCTACTAACAAAAATTGGGCAAATCACACAGACTACCTTAGGTTTAGGGTTTATTATATGTGCATTCACTGTTTTCACTTTTTAATCAGTGGGTACCCCAATGTTTTGAAAATACATCATTGACCACCCTTCTGTGACAGTTTCTATTAAATTGCACACTTTTCCATCCATTTGCACTGCAATTACTAAAATACTCCTCGTAGTTGCATTATATAAAACATTTGAATCTATTAGAAAAAGAAACATGATGTGATTTGACAACTTTACGCATGACAATATAAATTAATTATTGACTTGTCCAAAGAATAAGCTAACTAAAATGATAATTTTAACCCTTTAGAAAAAAAATTCATATAACCGTTGGAAACTATCTGTTGTAGTGATGCAAAAACATGTGTTGCATTATAAATCCTGATTTCTCACACCATTATACAATCTCTTGCACTTGCCATTTTCATTCAATCATGCACTTCTTTTACTCAAACATTCAAGCCAAAAAATAATATAACTAAGCATTTATACAGAAACAGAGAAGTGCAACTCACAACAACAACAATTCGAAGCAATATTAATTAGTAACATAAGTACAATAAGTTGACCAGGTTCAAGTTTTGTAAGGCATAACAGCAAATCATCTACTAATGCGAGAGTTAGGAGGAAAATAGTGAATGGTAACATAATAAGGTTAAAAAACAAGAGGTGCAAGTGTGACGTAAAGCTGGTGTTATGATATCTGAATCTTCTAATAATCCAGGTAAGTTATATTTTACATGTAAGAATGGTAGATGCAACTTTTTTAGTTGGTGGGAGCTTGACCCTAAAGAGTCTGATGAGGATGCCAATTTCTTCATGGTCACGGCCAAGATAGGGATGCTATTGACAATGTTATAAGAGAAATGCAAGTGGATGTGAAGCAATTGCTGAACAGAAGTGACATTCTCATAGAGTTTGAAGAAAAAATGTAGAATGCTATCATGCTATGGAAGTTCCTAGTCTACATTTTCATATTCTTTATACTTGCATGCCTTGCAAAAATGATGTAATGTAATGACTCATATGTAATGTAATGTAAGGACTGTTATTCTCTAAATTGAACATTCATTAGGAAATAACTAAGCTGGTAAACTTCAAAACCAATAAATAACCTAACCAGCAAATAACTAAATCATCACTCATTACCATCATTATACTTTTATAATCCAAAATAACAAAGCTGCAGAAATGAGAGATAAGTTCTTGTTTTGAATAGAATGCCTTATGTGCTACAACCATATAACGCATAATATTCATCTACTTCATAAAAAAATCACAGCCTTAAACCCTATGTAAAGGGCTATACATCTTCCTTGACAAAAAAGTTATGTACTATAGATGCAATTAGATGTTGCTTTACAAAAAATCACATACATGGCTGCAATTTATAATATATGAAAACCAAAATACCCCAAAAATTAATTGACTGCATAAAGCTAAACTTGTTAGGTTTGCTTTCTTTTCCTACCCCTCGTTGAGACTGCATTATTACATAAGATGAAATTAGGAAAAATAATGAAAAAATTAATTTAAACCATGTAAATTAGTGCCTCCACCTCTAGTATTCAATCTGTTGGCCTCTTCTGGTTGCTCAGATTGTTGAGATGCTAGAGGAGCAGAGCAGCCAATAGTTTGGGATGATTGTGTTGGCTGAGAAAATGATGGCTATTGTTGAGATGTTATTGCCTGTTGCTGAGATGAGGAACCAGGACTGTTTATTGATGTAGGGTGCGATGTTTTTCTTGTCTTAAACATCATGGAAAAAATAGCTAGTGAAAATAGCATAATAGTTGTCTGAACTTTACATATTTTTTAAATTAATAAAGGTTTATAACTAAGACCTTTTTGTTTGTTGATGGAACAGCTTTGCAAGACCTCTTGTTGTGGTTGTACCCTCCACATTTTGAACATGTCATTATAAACAAGGCATTGGCAAAGGGGTTTTCATTTGGAGCCCTTCTTCTGGCTTTCTTTGGCCTCAATGCCTTTGTTCTCTTCTTTGGTGCTTTTAACTCATTGCAAGGCACCTCTGGCCACTCCATCTGGTCTGGTATAGGCCTTATGTAATGATCATATGTGGCAATATATTTGTCCTTCAACAAAATTTTGTTCACAAACTGATGGACATTTATCTTTCTCTTATTTGCACATGCAATTAAATGTACACAGGGGATTCCTGAAATCTGGAACAAACCACATGAGCACCATTTTTCATTCAGTTTCACAACATAAGTCCTCTATTTATAAACTCCTTCAAACTCTAACCCACCACACCATTATATCTCGATTAACCTACTCTTCTCACCTCTATCCTTAATAACAGCCCTAATCTTTGGGCAACATCATTATGCCACCTCATACATTCCTTTATTCTATTGACAGGAAACAAAACTAAAGTTAGAACAAATTGTGAATAAAATTAATTAAAAATGTAAATACACTTACTTTCTTTGCATTCTTTTTATGATCTTTCTTCCTCTGCATTCTTTTTATGATCTTTCTTCTAATGTCTTCCATCATGCTGACATAAGTTTGAGCCCGATGGCGGTTGATCCATGAATTGAAGGATTCTGTTATGTTATTAATGACATGGTCCACCTTTACTCTTTCATCAAAGGCATATCTGCTCCAACCTATAAGAGGGATGTTTGCCAGCCAGCCATATACAGTAGTATCAATATTTTTGATCTCATCCATGGCAGATTGGAAATCATTCACATTTGTTGCCTTGCAAGCTTTCCAAAATAATCCCTGCAGTGTTGGTTCTGTGTGTTCTCTTTTTGAAATTGTAATTTATGTGCTTACAACAATATCTAGATGTTGCATTTTGATGAACACTTAAATATGTATATTTAATAAGAGCTTAGTTCATCATATTGCATTAATAGTGTTATTAAATTCCTCAACTTAAGCATATTTGTAGTCTTTACATCTTTGGAATTAACTTCCTCTTTTAATTTTGGTTTTGTTACAGGTTTGGTAAAATAGGGATAACTCTCTATTTATAGATTAGAATGGTACAATTATTAATGTTTTGGAAAGCTGATTCAATTGTCTACAAGATTGCATTTCACAAGCATCATCAAATTCGGGCTCTTAGTGGACCAAAATTGGGCTTGAAGTTAACCCATCTATAGTTTCGGCCCAGTCTGACCAGGCCTCAGTATTTAGATCGTATCTCTCAAAATACGTATCCAAATTGTGCAAATCAATATGTTCTAGAAAGCTGAGAGAAATATCTATAACTTTTATGAAGACATGTAATTAAAATTCTCAATATTTCAATGTCAAAATTGATGGTCAAATTCGGTGCCTAATGATCCCAATTGTCAAAGATATTTTCAACTAATATTTGACAATTATGCCCTTATAATTTGACAAGTTTGCCCCTGAATATATCTATAAATAGAGGTGCCTTGTGACCTATTAGGGCATCTTGGCCTTGGCTGGATCATCTTGGCCTTGGCTGGGATCTTGTATTGTTTTTCTCTCTTGTATTTCTATGTTATTAATGAATTTACTTTTTCTTATAATTTGTTTTCTATCTTATAATGTCTTTCTAATTTCTCTCTTGCTAAGGTGAAATGGTGAAACCCTTGATATGAGAGTAAGGATTCTCTAACCCTTTGATATGTGCTTAATTGTCATAATATTGTGTTGTTTATTTTATATGATTTATATTTATTTTCTTAATCAATCTTGACACCACTCGTAAAGTGGAGGTCTTGATCCATTGTTGACAATACTTGGCGCATCAAATGCTTGGTCCCTTTCTAGATGACGTATGGTTCTTCCTTACAGACACGAATCTAGTTAGGAACCTTGATTTGTTGTAGACATATGGTGATTGGCACATTGGATGCTTGAACCCATTTACAAGAAGTGGTATAAATGTTGGTAATGTATAAATGTTGGTAATGAAACAAATATAATTCATATAACTAAAATGGGCTAATTATCCTTATTCGAAATATCAAGGGCGGATCCCCTAACCTTAGCTTTCATTGTCATTGTGTTAATTTCTCTTGTGTTATTCTTATTTATTATTTAAGAACTTGTTCTTTACTTATACTTGTTGATATTATCTTGCCATCTCTTGGAATCATCCACATCATAATTGCTTGCTTATAGTTTGTAGCGCTAAAATCTCCTTCCTCGTGGATCGACCCCGGTCTCACCGGGTTTATTACTTCGACACTCCTATACTTGGGAGACAATCCTTTTTCAGGTATGTCAAGTTTTTGGCGCCGTTGCCGGGGAAGGTACAAATTGGCGTGCAAAATTGTAAGTATTCTCTTTTCTCATCTTAGATCTAAATTTTTTTATTTTTTTGTGTGTTCATCTTTTCCTCTCTTTTCTTCTCTCTTTCTTGCATGAAAATTTGGTCACGAACATCTAGTGGTAGACTTGTTAGAAAAACATCATCTTCCTTAGAAAACATGGCCGACAATCATGAGGAAATGTTCACGGATGAAGGGGACAACCGTTCGCAACAAAATGATCAAAACCAACGAAGAACCCTCAAAGACTACATGAATCCGGTAAGGACTAGTGCACCATCTTGTGTAGTTTCTCCTCCAGATTCAATCCATTTCAATTTCAAACGAAGTTTTGTTCGACTTCTACCCACTTTTCATGGCCTTGACATGGAGAACCCATATTCGCACTTGAAACTCTTTGAAGAGGTATGTAGCTCCTACACTGACCCAAATTGGAGCATAAACACCATTAGATTAAAGCTTTTTCCTTTTTCTTTAAAAGATAAAGCTAGAACATGGCTACAAAATTTGAGGTCGAATTCCATTAGTTCATGGGATGAGATGAAACAACAATTTTTGAAAAAATTTTTTCCTACCCCTAGAACAAATTCTCTTAAAAGACAAATTTCTGATTTCTCTCAAAAACAAGGGGAAACCCTTTACCAATGTTGGGATAGGTATAAAGAACTACTTAATACTTGTCCTCACCATGGGTTTGAAACTTGGAGAATAGTTGCACACTTCTATGAAGGGTTAACACCTCAAGATAGGCAACTAGTAGAATTAATGTGTAAAGGAGAATTTAAAGAAAAAGACCCTGAGGAAGCACTTGACTTCCTAGATTCCTTAGCAGAAAAGGCACAAAATTGGGACACTACTGGTACCTATGAGGTACCAAGCAAGGCCCAAATCTCGACATCCAATAGAGGTATTTACAACCTTAGGGAAGACCATGACCTTCAAGCCAAATATGCATCCCTAGCTAGAAAAGTCGAGGCTTTAGAAATGGAAAAGAGTGGTCAATTGAATTCTATTCAAGAAAATGTCTGTAACATTTGTGATGACAATGACCATTCTACTGATAATTGCCCAACTTTGCCTGCCTTTAGGGAATGTCTCCATGAAAAAGCCAATGCCTTGAACACTTTCAAAAGGCCAAATCACAGTCCATATTTACAAACCTACAATCCTGATTGGAGAAATCATCAAAATTTTAGTTAGAAAAATGACAATCATGCACAATCTTCACAAGTCCCTTTTCAAACACGACAAAATTTTCAAAATTCTCATGATCATGCATATGCTCCTCTTCCTAGGAATGACTTTGAAGAAACATTGCATTCATTCATTACAAAGCAAGAAACTTTCAATAGTCAAACTGCTCAAACATTAGCAAATTTGTCAGAAACTCTTGCAAAATTTGCATCTACATTTAGCATCTAAGAGAAAGGAAAATTTCCTTCTCAGACATTGCAAAACCCCAAAGATCAATCTACCTCAAATGCAGGGAGTTTAAGTAACCATTATTTTGACCAAGCCAAGTCAGTCATGACCCTTCGCAATGGTAAGATTGTTGAAAAACACATTCCTGACCCTTGTGAGAAAGAAGAAGAATCGATCCCTAAAGGACACGAAGAGGTGGCCAAACCAATGCCTAGCGAAGAGTAAACCATATCCCCATCTGTGCCTCCATTTCCTCAAGCATTAGCCACACAAAAGAAGGCAACTCATAATTCTGAAATCTTTGAAATTTTCAAACAGGTAAAGGTCAACATTCCCTTGCTTGATGTGATCAAACAGGTACCTTCTTATGCAAAATTTTTGAAAGACTTATGCACTGTGAACAGAAAACTGAATGTGAAAAAGAAGGCCTTTCTAGCCGAGCAAGTAAGTGCTATTCTTCAAAACAATAATATAGTGAAATATAAGGATCCAGGTTGTCCTACAATTTCGTGTGTTATTGGAAACCATAAAATTGAACAAGCTTTACTTGATCATGGTGCTAGTGTGAATTTGCTTCCATATTCGATTTTTCAGAAACTCAATCTAGGTGAGTTAAAACTGACTTCTGTGACTCTTTTGCTTACTAATAGATCAATTAAAGTACCAAGAGGAGTAGTAGAAGGTGTATTAGTTCAAGTCGATAAATTCATTTACCCAGTGGATTTTATCGTCTTGGACACACAACCAGTAGAAGTAAGCAATTCAATTCCTGTTATTTTAGGGCGTCCATTTCTAGCTACCTCTAATGCTTTGATTAATTGCAGGAATGGAGTCGTGAAGCTATCATTTGAGAACATGATATTGGAACTTAATGTTTTTAATATGTGCAAACAACCAAATGAAAAAGAAGATGAAATTGACGAGGCCAATGTAATTGAATCTATTGTGGAAGATCACATCCAAAATGGGAGTTCTTCTGACCCTTTGGAAACTTGTCTAGTGAATTCATTAGAATCAAGTATGGAACTAGAGTCTGATCTTTCTGATAGATGTTCTTTATTGGATTGTGCACAGGTGATGGAAAAAGGCTCAAAATCAAGATTTGAAAAATTGGGGCAAATGAATGAAAGCAAGGAAGAGGAAGCTCCCAAGTTAGAATTGAAGCCCTTACCTGAAGGACTGAAATATGCATATCTTGAGGAGAATCAGACATATCCGGTGGTAATTTCTTCATCCCTCACATACGAGCAACAAGGTAAGTTGATAGAAGTGCTTAAAAGGCATAAAAATGCAATTGGGTGGACTTTAAAAGATATAAAAGGCATTAACCCTTTAATTTGCACACATAGAATACATTTAGAGGAAAATGCCAAAACATCTCAACAACCTCAAAGGAGATTAAATCCACACATGAAAGAGGTCATTAGGGCTGAAGTTCTCAAACTACTTGATGTGGGAATTATCTATCCTATTTCTGATAGTAAGTGGGTAAGCCCTACACAAGTAGTACCTAAAAAATCTGGCATTACAGTGTTAAAAATGAAAAGGGTGAATCATTGCCAACTCGTGTCTCATCTAGTTGGAGGATGTGCATTGATTATAGAAAATTAAATGCTGTCACTAGAAAAGACCATTTTCCCTTACCTTTCCTTGACCAAATTCTTGAAAGAGTAGCAGGAAACCCCTACTACTGCTTTCTTGATGGATACTCAGGCTATTATCAAATTCCCATTGCACTCGAAGACCAAGAAAAGACCACATTCACGTGCCCCTTCGGCACTTTTGCATTTAGGAGAATGCCTTTTGGACTTTGTAATGCCCCAGCCACTTTTCAAAGATGCATGTTAAGCATTTTCAGTGACATGGTTGAGCATTGTTTAGAAGTTTTCATGGATGATTTAACTGTCTTTGGAAACTCTTTTGATAATTGTCTTGAAAATTTAGAAAAAGACCTAAAAAGGTGTGTAGAAAAAGGTCTTATTTTGAATTGGGAAAAATGTCATTATATGGTCACTTCGGGAATTGTTTTAGGTCATGTGGTGTTTTCTAAAGGAATTGAAGTGGATAAAGCAAAAGTGGAATTAATTTCCCATTTGCCTCCACCAAAAACAATTAAAGAGGTTCGTTCATTCTTTGGGCATGCTGGATTTTATAGGAGGTTCATAAGAAATTTTAGTGCTATATCTAAACCTCTTTGTAACCTCTTAATAAAAGATATTTCCTTTGAATGGACTTAAGAATGTCAAAATGCCTTTGATACATTGATTGGACTTTTAACAACTGCTCCAATTATGCAATCTCTTGATTGGTCCTTGCCTTTTGAATTGATGTGTGATGCAAGTGACTATGCCGTTGGTGCTGTCTTAGGACAAAGAAAAGAAGGTAAGCCTTATGTAATATACTATGCAAGTAGGACTTTAAACGATGCACAAATGAATTACACAACAACTGAGAAAGAACTACTTGCAGTAGTATTTGCATTGGACAAATTTTGATCTTAATTAATTGGCTCTCCAACAATTGTTTACACTGACCATGCAGCTGTGAGATATTTAATGACTAAACAGGATGCAAAACCTAGATTGATACGGTGGATCTTATTGCTCCAAGAATTCAACATCACAATAAAGGATAAGAAAGGAGCCGAAAATGTCGTTGCTGATCATCTTTCAAGACTAACGACAGAGACATTAATTGAAACTTCACCTATCAATGATTCTTTTCCTGATGAATTTTTATTTTCTGTTGCTACTGTACCTTGGTTTGCTAACATTGTAAATTTTCTTGCGACAGGGAAAATGCCACCTCATTGGAATGCTCAAGACAAAAGAAAATTTTTAACCGAGGTGAAAAATTTTTACTGGGATGACCCATATCTGTTCAAATATTGTCCAGACCAAATAATGAGAAGATGCATACCCGACAATGAGGTAAGTAGTGTCATTAACTTTTGTTATTCTGAAGCATGTGGAGGACATTTTTCATCTAATAAGATCTTACAATGTAGATTTTATTAGCCCACCTTATTTAAAGATGCACATGCATTTTGCAAAACGTGTGAAAATTGTAAAAAATTGGGATCTATTTCAAAAAGAAACATGATGTCGTTGAATCCCATTTTTGTCGTTGAAATCTTTGACTGTTGGGGTATTGATTTTATGGGACCTTTTTCGCCGTCATTTGGTTTTGTGTACATCTTTGTTGCAGTAGACTATGTTTCAAAATGGGTCGAGACAATTCCATGTCGAAACAATGATCACAAAACAGTTGTCAAATTCTTGAAAGAGAATATCTTGAGTAGATTTGGAATTTACTCGAGCCATTATTAGCGATGGGGGTACATATTTTTGTAACAAACCATTTGAAACTTTAATGAAGAAATATGGAATAGCCCATAAAATTTCTACACCTTATCATCCACAAACAAGTGGACAAGTTGAACTTGCTAATAGAGAGATAAAATAGATTTTAGAAAAAACGGGTAACCCAAATCGCAAAGATTGGTCCTTAAGACTTAATGATGCACTTTGGGCTTACCGAACTACTTTCAAAACATCATTAGGAATGTCTCCTTATAGATTAGTTTATGGAAAACCTTGCCACTTGGCTGTGGAAATTGAGCATAAAGCTTATTGGGCCATTAAAACATTTAACACAAACTTAAATGATGCTTGCTGACACATCTGAAAAAGGATTGTCTCCCAAGTATAGGAGTATCGAAGTAATAAACCCGTTGAGACCGGGGTCGATCCACGAAGAAGGGAATTTAAGCGTTACAAATTATAAGCTAAACAAATGTTATATGGATGATTCAAAGAGGTGACATGATAATATCAATAAATATGTAAGATGGTAGGTGGTATTACCGACCATTCAAATATAAAACAAAAAGAAAGAGGAGGTAAAACCATCCATGGAAATAGGTGGTATAACCAACCATAGTAAAATAAATAACAATTTCATAAGGTGGTAGAACCTACCATAGTAAATAAAATAAAAAGTTCATAAACAATAGAATAATTAAAATACAAGAGGAATTAACACAATAACAATGAAGGCTAAGGTTAGGGGATTCGCCCTTGATATTTCAAATAAGGATAATTAACCCATTTTAGTTATATGAATTATATTTGTTTCGTTACCAATATTTATACCACTTCTTGTAAATGGTTTCAAGCATCCAATGTGCCAATCATCATATGTCTACAACAAATCAAGGTTCCTAACTAGATTCGTGTCGGTAAGGAAGAACCATACCTCATCTAGAAAGGATCCAAGCATTTGATGTGCCAAGGATTGTCGACAATGGATCAAGACCTCCACTTTACGAGTGGTGTCAAGATTGATTAAGAAATTAAATATAAATCATATTGAATTAACATTGTAAGATTAAGATTATTAAGCACATATTAAGGGTTAGAGAATCCTTATTCTCATATCAAGGTTTTCAACCTTTCACCTTAGCAAAAGAGAAATTAGAAGAACATTATAATAGAAAGAAAATAAAATGTAAAAAAAAGAAAATTCATTAATAACATAAACACACAAAACACAATACAAGATCATAGCCAAAGCCAAAATGTTCCAGCCAAGGCCAAGATGCCCTAATGGGTCACAAGGCACCTCTATTTATAGATAAATCCAGGGGCAAACTTGTCAAATTACAAGGGCATAATTGTCAAATATTAGTTGTAAATATCTTTGACAATTGGGATCATTAGGCACCGACTTTGACCATCAATTTTGACATTGAAATATTAAGAATTTTAATCACATGTCTTCATGAAAGTTGTAGATATTTCTCTCAGCTTTATAGAACATATTGATTTGCACAATTTGGATACGTATTTTGAGAGATACGGTCCAAATACTGAGGCCTGATCAGACTGGGCCGAGACTATAGATGGGTTCATTTCAAGCCCAATTTTAGTCCACTAAGAGCCCGAATTTGATGATGCTTGTGAAATGCAATCTTGTAGACAATTGAATCAGCTTTCCAAAACATTAAGAATTGCACCATTTTGATCTATAAATAGAGAGTTATGCCCATTTTACCAAACTTGTAACAGAACCAAAATTAAGAGGAATTAATTCCAAAGATGCAAAGACTACAAATATGCTTAAGTTAAGGAATTTAATGACACTATTAATGCAATATGATGAACTAAGCTCTTATTAAACATACATATTTAAGTGTTCATCACTTGCAAGTTACGTAAACTCCAACTGAGTGAACTTGAAGAAATCAGGAATGAGGCTTATGAAAATTCTAAAATCTACAAAGAAAAAATGAAGGTTTTTCATGACAAATCCATTGTTAGAAAATCTTTTTAACCTTCACAAAAAGTTCTTTTGTATGATTCAAGATTGCATTTGTTTCCTGGTAAACTTCGGTCTCGTTGGACTAGGCCTTTCATTGTTAAAAATATTTTCCCTCATGGAGCAGTTGAAATCGAGAACCTAAAGAATGGTAATGTGTTTAAAGTTAATGGACAACGGTTAAAATCATTCTTTGAAAATTTTGACCAAAACGAAGAGTCCATTGCTTTAATCGATCCTTTTTAAGGATTGATTTTTCCCGGTCAAGTGGCGGATACGGTACTCCGTGAATTTTAAAGTTGGTTTTTCAGTTCCCTAAAAACTGTTGCTCACCTTCCTTTCTTTTCTCGCATGGACACCATTCTCTCAAATCTGCACAAACATTTTCCCTCTCTTCCTCCAAATGATTTGCTCAAAATTTAGAAAGCTCATGCAGAAAGACTAAGGATGTTGATGTGTAAGGGTATGCCTGTCGAAGTAAGATGGTTAATTGAAGCCAAGGTTCGATTTTCTTATGAATTTTCAAATAATCTTGTGTCTCACATGCCAGGTATGGGAAAAAACTCTTACGCCAAAAAGCGAAGAGCGAAAAGGTTACAAGTTTGTCCTAGATATGCAAGATGGACTTGTAACCAGCGTTGCCGCTCCTTGGGATATTTGTCTAACAATCGAGAGGATAAACTACAGTTCATCAAGAATGGACTGAGTAAGGATTCTTTGGATGATATCCGAACGACTCTTGAGACGCATTCTTGTGGACTTGTGCAGCGTGAAATTTTTAATTTATGGACACAATTCCGAGATGAGCAGGAACGCTATAGTCTTGGGAATCTGACTCAAAACGACCCTGTTTGCCAGTTTATAAGAAAACTGGATGGGAAGCATATCCCCAACTCATAGAAGGTGTTTAAGCCATTTCTGGACGTAAACCAGAGGAAGATGTGAGCCACAGTCACAACTACCTGTACATATGCATGCGTGCCATCATTTTTTGAATTTTAATACCTCATTGCTGTCATTTTTGAATTTGTATCTTTTGTTTGACTTATGGTGTCTTATTTCATCATCTTTTGACCTTTTTTTTTTTTTTGCATTATTTTCAACTTTTTCAACAAACAATCGAGCTACCTAGATAGATATCATCATTAGCATACCTTTTTGCACTCCATAAATACCACATCTCTTATTCTCTTCCTCACACATAGTTAGAGAGTTGCATAGACATGGAGGGAACTTCACAACGTCGAATCCAAAGGATATGTGTATTCTGCGGATCTCGACCGGGTAAAAGTGAGGAGTTTGTAGAAGTAGCCAACTATCTTGGTAGGCTACTGGCTGAAAGAAAGATTCATGTGATTTATAGGGAGGTAGCCTTGGGTTAATGGGTTGTTGTCAACAGCTGCACATGTAGGAGGTAGTCAAGTTTTAGGAGTTATTCCTAAAGCTTTGGCCATAGAAAGCATCGTTGGAAAAACGGTTGGGACGGAGTTACAGGTCTCCTCTATGCATGAACGCATGGCACATATGCTCATCAATTCAAATGCCTTTATTGCTTTACCAGGTGGCTTTGCCACTCTTGAAGAAATTTTTCAAATTGCCTCTTGGGCCCAACTGAATCTCCATAAAAAACTCATAGGTTTGTTGAATGTTAAAAATTTCTTTGATCCTTTGATAAGTTTCGTTGATGCAGCTGTGGAACAAAATTTTATCCCTCATTCAGCGAGAAAGATCCTTGTTTCTGTCACTTCTGCTGGTGAGTTACTTGACAAATTACAAGAAGTTGAGTATGAACCTGACCCAGCTAGCACTCAAATTAATTGGGCAGGAGGGCAAAATAAAAAGTGCAAATTGGATCTGAATCTCCGTTTGTAATTTTTTTGTCTTTTATTTTATTTTATTTTTAGCATGTTATTTTATAAGTCTTTCAGGTCATCTCTCTTGAATAACAGAAGCTTCAGGTAATGTCCCCTATACTTTATCTCTCTACATTTAAACATTCAGGACAATGTTTCATTTGGTTGGGGGGGAAGGATAGTAGACATAAGTGTGTCTTGAAATTTTATTTTTTCTTGCAAAAAAAAAAAAAAAGAGAGTTAGTAATTAGATTCAGAGTGCGGTGTAAGGAGTTCAAATCCTCTTGAGATGCATTCTGGGTCAGGAATGGCAGAGTAGGGAGGGTCAGTTTGAACTCTTGAAACCCATTCTAACCAATTTGTCATTTTATTTTGATCTTGTGAACTCATTTTAGCTAATTTGATATTATTTAGTCTTGATTTTTGAATTTTATAACAAGGAGGTCTTATTCATTTCACTTTGAATTATTCAAATCTATGAACTCTCACAACCTTATCATTTAAAAATTGTGTACTTATGTACTCATTAAGCAAGTATTCATGAACCTTTCTTCACACACACACACATACCTTGATGCATGATTGTGGGTGGCAAAATGAAATGTTGTAATATTGAGTTCTTTTGTTTTGTTTAGGATAACAACACAAAGGAAGGGGAAAGTTTAAAAAAAATGAAAAAAAAAGTGAAAAAAAAAGAGAGAAAGCAATGGTGGAGAAGTTTGGTCTCGTAGCCTCCTTAATTCGAGCAATTAAGCCCGAGGGGTGCCTCAACACCTAATACCCTAAGACCAACTGGTTTGGGAGCTATTGGCCCAAAGCTCGCTACATGGATTAAGGAGAAAGCTTAATGGGATTGAACATTGCACTATCCACAAGTTTCTAAGCAAAAATAAAGCATCGGCAACCCGAGTCGTTAAGCTCGAAGGGGTGTCTTAACACCTAATGCCCTAAGGCCAACTGGTCTGGGAGTCATTAGCCTAAGGCTCGCTACATGGGTTAAAGATGCATTCTTTCAAAAAAAAAAGAAGAAAAAAATATATATAAAATGAATAAATGCCCCTTACCTAAGGTTGTTAGCCTTAACAAATATTAGAACCGATATGGCTTCTTTCTAATAAACCCCATAGTCATGTGTTGACTGAGCACAAAAAGAAGGTTTATAGATATCTTGACCAAAGGGTACATAAATCATAAAAAAAATAATAATAATTGGTTGAGAGTTTGTTTATTTGGATAAAATCAAAGAAAGTGCAATAATGACCACCTTGGATGTAAAATTCTATAAATCACTTCTAAATAATAACGCTTTAATTGCTAGGGACTAGCAATAAGCTAGTTGGGGGGTGTGATGAACACTTAAATATGTATGTTTAATAAGAGCTTAGTTCATCATATTGCATTAATAGTGTCATTAAATTTCTCAACTTAAGCATATTTGTAGTTAGGGGTGAGAATTTTTGACACGACCCGAACACGACACGAACACGATACACGTTTAATAAATGGGTCGGGTTAGTGTTGAAGGTATTCAACACGCCAATCCGTTTAATGACACGAATAGTTAAATATATTTTGTATATCCTTAATATGTAAATTCATTCAATGATATAAATTATTACCTACTTATAATATATATTATAAAACTAAAATTTTTATACTATAAAATAAATTAATTTGTAAAATAATAAATTATGATAATTTTAATAATATTTTATACTAACAATGGTTTATATTTTAAAAATAATTTTAATTGATTTAAATATAGAGAATATAATATATTATGTATAACTAAGTTAAACAATTAAGTAAATTATGTGAATTAAATATGACACGATTACGACACGTGGGTAACACGTTTAATAATCGGGTGGATTTGGGTTTCATGTTTTGACACGAATAATTAAATGGGTCGACACGACACGACACGAATCCCACCCCTATTTGTAGTCTTTGCATTTTTGGAATTAACTTTCTCTTAATTTTGGTTTTGTTACAGGTTCGGTAAAATGGGGATAACTCTCTATTTATAGATCAAAATGGTGCAATTATTAATGTTTTGGAAAGCTGATTCAATTTTCTACAAGATTGCATTTCACAAGCATCATCAAATTCGAGCTCTTAGTGGACCAAAATTGGGCTTGAAATGAACCCATCTACAGTCTCGGCCTAGTCTGACCAGGCCTTAGTATTTGGACCGTATCTCTCAAAATACGTATCCAAATTGTGCAAATCAATATGTTCTAGAAAGATAAGAGAAATATCTACAATTTTGATGAAGACATGTGATTAAAATTCTCAATATTTCAATGTCAAAATTGATGGTCAAAGTCGGTGCCTAATGATCCCAATTGTCAAAGATATTTACAACTAATATTTGACAATTATGCCCTTGTAATTTGACAAGTTTGCCCCTGGATGTATCTATAAATAGAGGTGCCTTGTGATCTATTAGGGCATCTTGGCCTTGGCTGGATCATCTTGGCCTTGGCTGGGATCTTATATTGTTTTTCTCTCTTGTATTTCTATGTTATTAATGAATTTCCTTTTTCTTATAATTTGTTTTCTTTCTCTTATAATGTCTTTCTAATTTCTCTCTTGCTAAGGTGAAAGGGTGAAACCCTTGATATGAGAGTAAGGATTCTCTAACCCTTTGATATGTGCTTAATTGTCATAATATTGTGTTGTTTATTTTATATGATTTATATTTATTTTCTTAATCAATCTTGACACCACTCGTAAAGTGGAGGTCTTGATCCATTGTCGACAATCCTTGGCACATCAAATGCTTGGATCCTTTCTAGATAACGTATGGTTCTTCCTTACCGACACGAATCTAGTTAGGAACCTTGATTTGTTGTAGACATATAGTGATTGGCACATTGGATGCTTGAACCCATTTACAAGAAGTGGTATAAATATTGGTAACGAAGCAAATATAATTCATATAACTAAAATGGGTTGTTTATCCTTATTCGAAATATCAAGGGCGGATCCCCTAACCTTAGCTTTCATTATCATTGTGTTAATTTCTCTTGTGTTATTCTTATTTATTATTTAAGAACTTGTTCTTTACTCATACTTGTTGATATTATCTTGCCATCTCTTGGAATCATCCACATCATAATTGCTTGCTTATAGTTTGTAGCGCTAAAATCTCCTTCCTCGTGGATCGACCCCGGTCTCACCGGGTTTATTACTTCGACACTCCTATACTTGGGACACAATCCTTTTTCGGATGTGTCACATTTGGCCATTGAACACTTAAGGCATTAATAAACCCTTTCTGCCTATCACTCATAAATGTTATAGGCAGTCATAATCCATCCACCCCTCCTAGGTGTTCACCCAAATGTTGCAAGAACCAGTTCCATGTTGCATTACATTCAACTTCATACACCCCGAAAGCAAGTGGAAACATACCATTATTTGCATCTATGCCCACTGCAGTTAGTAAACCCCATCTATAGGGCCCTTTAGGTGGCACCCATCAACACCAACAAAAGGCCTACAACCATTTAGAAACCATAATCTTTGTGCAGGGAAACTAAGGAAAATACCCTGAAATCTAAGTGTAGCACTTATGGATGATGATGCATTTGCCTTAACAAAGATAGTGGAATCTTAGTTGGTAAGATGGACAATGTTGGCATATCTATGTAACAGATTAAAGGGATTGTTGATGGTGCTCACCTATGTCCTAAAAAAAAATTAACCTTAGCCTTCTATAACTTCTGTCTTGAAGGTTCAAGACCACATCTCCTCTTTATATCTTTCTCCAACCAGTCCACATCAAGGTTTGGATTATCCCTAAAATGCTCCAAATAATTCTTAGCTATCCACAAATAAGTGCACTCAGGAGCATTAGGTTGCTTCTCACAGTCATGGATAGGATAAAGGGTTTTAATTTTAAAGGTTACAAGGTCTTGGGTTTTGAAGGCATGAATCCTCTAATGGCACCTCTCATCAATGCACTTACAAGTCATCGTTTCCCTCTGATTCTTAATTCTTTTCAACTTAATCCCATTTTGGATTGAGTACTCTCTAAGTACTTGTCTAAAGTGACTCAAATTGTCAAATGTTTGACCACTGCTAATTAAATCTTTTAATCTGTGCTAGGTTTAAAAACATTCCTAATATGAACCTTAGCCATTCTAGCACTGCCCAATTCTTCATCATTTGAACTACTTACTATTTTCTTAAACTTCTTCCCATTACAAAGCCCACTGTCCCTATGTTTCATTTCGACCTCAGAATCAGACATATAGTCTGCATCAGACTCAGAGCTAAAATGAGACTGCCTATGGCTGGATGATTTACCTACAGACTGATCATCATCATTTTCATTATCCTTCATTTCAACTAATCTAAACTTAGGTTTAACATCTAAATTTTTTTCTTTACCACCTACCAAATCAAGCTCAGGTTTAGGATCATTTGAGGCCAGGTTTAACTCAGATGGTGGTTCTACATTTTGCTCAGTAGCACCTACCAACTCAGGCTCTAGTTTAGAACCATTTGAGGCCAGGTTTGGCTCAAATTGTGGTTTTACAATTTGTTCCTTGGCACCTACCAACTTAGGCTTAAGTTGATGATCATTTGAGGCTAGATTTGACTCAATGGTAGTTCTGCCTCTACTTGTTGATGCTTAACCCCTTCTAAGACAGGTTCAGATTCATTAACAATCACTTTAGCTATTTTATCATGAAAATGAACTTTTGATTCATTAGTGGTCATTTCATTTACAAATTGTTGACCTACTGCCTCTTTGGATACATTAGATGGCTTTCATGTTGAGGTTCACTAATCATATTTCCTTCTAAAAGACGTATAAAATCATATTTAACCTAAAATGGATCAATTTTCAAAGTGATAACTTCTACTTTAATATTGATATCTAATATTCCCCTCTTTTCATACATATTCAACAACTCTAGAAACTGAGAGTCAGTTTTAATAACAAACTCCTTACTATTCCATGGCAATCTAACAGTGAAACTAATATCGGTATAATCTACAAGCCCCAGCTTACAAATTTCATTAGCAGCCTAAAAAAGACCTGTAACACTAACCTTATCACCATCTACTTCCCCAGTAGGATACTCAGTTCCCCAAAAACACTAAAAGAATTTTTTGCACATTTGTCACTTCATAATTTTTTTATTTGGCAGTTTTTTTTTTTTAAAAATGAGAAATTTAACCATGTCCTAAAAGTCAAACCTATGAATTCATCTTATTTCTTACTTTTTGTCTTTATTTAATCACATATATATCACATTTTTATAAAAGTTTGACAAGTATGTAAAAATGTAATTTTTTTCTTTTCCCTCTTAAATTTTCCTCTTTCTTTTCATTTTTTCTTTTAAATATGTGAATATAATATTTAAAATTTCAATAAATTTGTCTAAATATAATTAAAAATATAATTTTAATTTTAATCTAAAATTAAAAATAATTTTTGAAAATCTTTAAATTAAAGATAACATTATTATATGTATGAAAAGAATAAATTTTTAAATTTTAAATTTTAGAAAAATGAATTTTTAAATGTGAAAATTTTATGAAATAAATAAAATTATTTTATAATTTCAAAGTGATGAAAATCACATTATTTAATTGCTTTGATGAAAATTAAGCAATTAAAAATATCAAAAAAATTATTTTGCAATAATATAACATTTTAAATATGCAAAAAATAATTTTAATTTATTTTAAAAATTAAATTAAAACATTTAGTGCTCGAAAAATGGTAAAAAATTAGTCTAATGGTGTAAATAAAAAATTTTGAAATATAGGGACTGAACATTGGGATGATTTTGATAATTTTTAATAGATATGGATTTCCTGGAATTTCACAATTCTATATAAAGAAAATGAACTTCACTTCACAACCCTAGCGGTAATCTCCTAGATCTAAATTCCTAATTTGTAAACCTTCCTCCACTCTACTATCCTATGCCACCGTCCACTCCACCGTCCTTCATTAGGGCCTCCTCTCTCTCTCATGTCCTGTCCCTCCTCTCTTTACAACCAATTGTTCAAACCTAGGAACTTCCCATTATAGTGATTAATCCACCACGTATGCTAAAGATTCCTACTCTAAAGCTTCTAAAAAGGGCATCCATGATGGATACATGGCAAACGATGCGAAACAAATAGAGCCAACATGTTTGGTGGTGGTTGACTCATCAGCCGCATGCCCCAAAAGACATCCATCATGGTTCACTCGCCACTATTTGCCGTTGTGGTTGATGTTAGTCTGGCAAGCTTGGGGTGCTGCATTGAGGTTATTTCAATGGGTTTTTGGAGATGGCAATAAAGGAATTTTGGGTTGCCGTGAGCATATCTTTCTATTAGGTGCGGTGGCGAGTGTGATGGCGCGTGGGATGGCTAAAGGTTCTATATTGTTTATGAATTGGTGTGGCTCCCAATGTTGCCTTTTCATTGGAGATGGCTTATGATTTTGCATTTTTGTATTTTTGTATTTTTGTTTTGGTGAGTTTCAGACACAACGGGAGGTATTTTTGTGTGTGGGTTTGTGCAGGGCAATGTTCTTGTGTTTTCCTTTACTGTTTCAACAGCTTAGAAGGATAATCGATATCTTAAGTAAGTGGACTACTTCAAGGGATGATGTTGATGAGAATCATGTGATAGGGGATCATCATGTGGATAATGTAAATGTTGGTAGATTGTTAGATTGCTGCCAGAAACATATTGAGTAAGTTCTTTTTTCTTAAATTTCATATAGCTATATCATCTCTGTTTTAAAAAGTCTTCAAATAATTTGCATCTGCATCATTCAACATCATCTTATTTTGCCTAGACATAAGTATCTTTCCTTTTAATGTCCCTTATTTCTTGAAAAATGGACATGTTATCTGTGTTATATATAAAAGCATAGGAGTCTAAGGGAAGATATATTTGGAAATAAGAAAAATCCATGTCTGGTTGAAGTGCTTTCTTTTGAAATAGATTTATTTTGATTACAAAGTCACTTGTTTCTTCTTCTTTTTTTCCCCTCTTAACTTTAAAGGATGAAACTTTTCTAATGTAACAAACTTAGATCAAAAATCTTCTTTTGGAGAAATGGTTGAATTGTTGGTAATTTGGTATCAAATCCAGTATATTTTAGAAAAAAAACTGTTGAGCTTTTGATGCTTTACATTTTCTTTTAAAAATATATAAATAAAATAACATGAGAAAAAAAAGAAAAGAAGTTTGAATTGCTCTCCTGTTCTATTTCTTGGAATGAAAGAAACATAAATTTTTGTGGATAGAGATTGCTGAGTGGTAGATTAGCTTTACATTTAAGAACCTACATGGTTTTTGAACAAATATTATCTTGTGTTCGAATCTCTCTTCCATTTTGCTCCATGAATTAATTTTATTAGTGCTTTTTTATGATATAGTTTGAGAATTGAAGTTCAATGCCTAGAAAGATAATGTGCAAATAGGCATCTGTAAGACCAGCTAATTCTAGAAAGCCTCTATCCCCTAATTTTGGGCATGTGCAATATTTTATATGGGGTAATGATAACATATTTTGATGTAGTGAGGTGGTGGTCACATATGTTAACTAAGCTAATATTTGGTTGTTGAATGTTTCCCTATGTTGGGTAAAATTCATCTATCTTATTGCTAAATAAAATAAAAATAAAAAATAAATGATGAACTCTGGTGAGTCTAGTCTTGGCCTCCCTTTTCAGAATCAGTTTTGATTGTGTCTATGCTTCTTTTGGTCAGGTTGTAATTTTTCTCCTGATCAAATGTTTTAGCAATGGTAATTATGGTATCATGGTTGTGTATTGCTTGCTGCTGGTTAACAAAATGTTTATCATGGGTTGAAACTTTTATGAGGCACTAAGTAGGTTTACATAGATGAAGATATGTGTTGGAGACCACCTACCTTATTTTAGTGAAATGTGAGTCCATAGTTGATAGTAGCATCAATTAGATGGGTAAATGACCAAATCAAAACAAAGTGGTTGTAAGCTCTCAAAGTAAAAACAACACAATTAAGTGATTGCATTGTTCGTTCTTTTGCATATATGACCTATCAACTAGTTGCAATTTGGATACAACTGAATTTTGTTGAAAGAGAGGCTTAAAATTTCTTGTTCCTGAATTCATTAATTTATTGTTTGTTTATTTCTTACAGATTCCGTGCTAGATCATGCTTTGTGGATTGAATGGGACATGTTTATTCTTGGCATCCTTGTGGTAAGAAGAGTAAATATTGTAGAAAACCTTGTCTTTCTCTTGCACCAAATTGATTGGTTACTGGAGTCCGCCCATTTATAAATGCGCTACCTTTTCCAAATCCTCTGGTATCTAGGCTTGAAATGAAGACAGTTTGATGATCTATGTGGAAGCTGAAAGCATCTTATTGAAAATATCTTTCCTGCATAATTCCTCATTGCCTTCTACGGCTTGTTGTGTAAAGAAGATGAGTGAAGCAGAGGTGGCTATGTAAAGAAGATGAGTGAGGCACAAGTGGCAATATATTTTGCTCATCCATCGGTGTTTGCATAACGATCGCTTCAAATCAGGAAGATATTAGCTACTATGGATCCGAGGTAGGTGAACTGAATTCATTATTTTCTGTGATTAAGTCAAATTTTCATTTTGATGTTTTACTTTTCACATTAGAATTTTTATTAATTGGTGTTTCAACTTGCTCATAGTTAGAAATTCTTTTTGGGATGATTATTAGAATTGTTTTCAATCGTTTCCATTCTTTTCATGTGTCTCTACTTGCCAAGTTGATATCCGTAGAGTTTCTCATTTTTTATTAGGGTGAAAAGATGGTTCTCTGGGTTTTATCTCAATACCATTGCTTGCCCCCATTTTATAAGCAGAGACTTGGGAGTTACACATTTATCAAAATATTCCTATGTTACTTTGCAATTTTTCCCCCCCTTGCATTTTATATACGAATCCAAATTATTTGCCTTCATCTTGAGGGAGTGATTAAGCTGCTTCATTCTGATGTATTATCAGCTTACCGACATTTATATTTGCAGAATGCGTTTTAATTTACTTGGATCCTGATTCAAGTTGTGCTGTAGTTGGTTGGGCTGCAAAAAAATTTTTAACGACAGTATTTTTCTTATATGAGCAGGTTTTGTGTCCTTCAAAACCTGAGATCTTTGTCTGTTAGTTATGGCTTCTCCTCTGTCTTTCCTTTTTTTTTTTGAAAGCAAAATTGTGATATTCATACATTTAAATGCTTGTTTCTAATTATCTAAAAGAAAATTATGGATGTTAAAATTTTCCTGTAATTCTTCAACAGATCCTTCCAGATGATGCTTTTGGACAACAAATGATCAGGAATTTGACGGTATGGTTTTCTTTTAATTGTTAAATAGACAGTATTGCCTCAGTTGCTTGTTCTGGTGATTGTGTTTTCCTTTCCACATATTGGGTTTGCTTAACGATCAATGTTGTGTGGACCTAGGACCGTTTAATTGAGTATGAAGGCATATGCTGTTATGTGTTATGTCCTAACTTTTGGTTGAACCAAAACTGTGAGTATTCATGTCATTATAAGCATTTTTTATAGACCTTAGAGATTGGCTTCAAATATAATTGTACTTATTCCTCTTAAATAATGTTGTGACTTAAAGTTTTATGAAGAATAATATGATGTTATTGCTTTGGGCATGTGCTAATTTCTTAAACATTCCTCTAGCCTCTAGAACATGCCCTGCAAAAGGTGGTTCCTATTGCTTTGGGCATTTTCTCATATTTTTTGTTGAATAGCTAGGACGATCAATGATGACTATTGACATAGTTGTTGTCAATATTATATTGCTATAAATGAAGTTGTATTGTTTCTCCAGAGTGTTACTCAATGACTTGCAGAAGTTGTATTGTTTGATATTCTTATTTAATTTTACCACTCCGTTCATCTTATATCATGTAATTTTTATGCAAGAATTTGTGTATAATTAAAGTTCTTAAATAAAATTTTATTCTTATATAAAAGACTAATAGATCAAACCACGCACTTATTATTACTAAATAATCAATCCTCCTGTGAAGCCTGTTTTACCATTTTTTTTATAGTTAAGAGTAGATTTTGATTTCAAATCTGTTTTGTGCACTTATTATTCCAGTTTCTTGCCTAGGCAAATACCAAATACGTGACTTGTGTTCCTTATAAAAATTAGGTAGTTTGCAAAATTATATATTTTAATTCGTAAATTATTATTCTTTACAGTTGTTCTTTGTTGTTTACTATTTTTTTTGTGTAAATTGAAGACCAAGTTGACCATGATGATGTGTGAGCGATGAGAGAGTGAGCCGTGGTAGTTAGGATTAAAGCTAAACATCGCGAGTATGTATATGAATACAATCATTTGATTTTCTCGCATTATAATATATATACCTTCTTTGTATACATTCTAAAAAATTAATTAATAATTTGATTTTTGTGAGAATATAGTTATAATTAATCTTTTATTGTGTAGTCATTATAGGCAAGTGCATCACCTGCAATTATGCCATTGAAGAGTTCCTTTGAAGTCCCAACTCAAGTAAAAACAATCTGGCAACAAACATATTTGTACTATAAGCATGTATACAAGAATTGTTAGTGATCTTATCGTGAGATGTTGGAAGTCGAATATTGATTTGATAATAGTTGTAATTATATTGTTATTGTAAAGTCTCAAAAGAAAATTAATATGTATGCATTTATATATTACAAAATTTAAAAATTATGTTTATGGATTAGTGGATTGGATAATGAGTGGATCTTGGCCCATGAGTTAGGGCCTTACATTTAGGGAAGAGAGGATATTTCTAGAATTAGAAAAAGAAGGAAGGAAAAAAAGAAGAAGAGAGTTTCACAGTTACAAAGGAGGAAAAGAGAAGAAGGAGAATAAGAAAAGAGAGGAAAGAAAATAGAGGAAAAATTTCAAAGAAGTGTATAAGCTTGGAAAACAAGTAAGAGATTTTCTAACACTATGCCTACCTCATGTCATGTACTGTGTTGTTTAATTGATATTGGTTGGTTATGCATGTGATCTATTCTAAATTGATTGTTTTGTTGCTTGGATGGTGAACTATGAGTGAAACTACTTATTGTAAGTTGATTGTTTGTGGTTTGAATGAGGAATTATGTGTGAAAACTAAGTGTTGATGAAGTGAAGTAGAGATGGTTTTGAGAGCAGTTGTAGTTCATGTGACTATCTTATGTTGTTTGAGCTGATACATTTTTTTGGATTGAGAATTGTATGATTTTTTATTTGTTTAGTAAAATAGACATATGAAGCTTTAATTAGCTGCTGATTTCGTTGAATTTGGAGTTAAAATAGATTTTTGGTGAATTTTTGAAGTTAGAGGTCAAAATCTGGAAATGAGAGATTGTAACCGACTTAATGGAACAGGTTAACATGTCAGTATGCAGCTTCTGACATTTCATCTGACACCACTCGACACTCACTTGTCGAGTGACATGTGTTGAGTGTCGAGTGGCACACGTCGAGTGTCGGGTGAGTATAGGTCGAGTGTCGAGTGTTTGTTGTCTAGTGTCGAGAGGAACATGTCGAGTGTTGGGTCGAGTGTCGAGTGTTTGTCGTCTAGTATCGAAAGGAGTATGAAGTATCGAGTGTTTGTAACTATGTGTCGAGTGAAAAATGTCGCATGTTACATGCGCGACTTGACGTGCGGGTTCGAGTGTTGAGTGTCGAGAGACATTATGTCGAGTGTCTAGCGCCGAGTGTCGAGCGAATAGTGTCACGTGTTACGTGCGTGACTCGACTTGCACATTCGAGTGTCGAGTGTCTAGCGTCGAGTGTCAAGCGAACAGTGTCACACGTTGTGTGCGCGACTCGATGCGCATGTTCGAGTGTCGAGTGTCGAGTTGAACAGTGTCGAGTGTCGAGCAAAACTCCAGAACCGACCCAAATTGACTGCCCACTTCCAAAAAGTCCTGTATTTTTCATAAAAAGTGTATTTTCTTGAAATTCTTCATAGAAATTATATTGAAAGGTTGTAAACGTATGCATTGGACCTTGGATGGGCTATTTTGTATACGGATCCAAGGAGAATGCGGAGATAAAATTCTTAGTGTTGGACCTTGGATGGGCCGTTTTGTATACGGATCCAAGGGGGACACGAATACTATAAACATGATGTGTTGGACCTTTGATGGGCCGTTTTGTATACGAATCCAAGGGGAACATGAGTACTATAAACATGATGTGTTGGACCTTGGATAGGCTGTTTTGTATACAGATCCAAGGGGAACACAAGTACTATAAATATGATGTGTTGAATCTTGGATGGGCCGTTTGTATACAGATCCAAGGAAAACACGACTATAAACTTGACGTGCAAATGAACATAATTGTTGGATTTATTATTATTGGGTGTGTAATTCTATACTTGAGTAATTGTTGAATGCGTGTGATTTAGTATAATGTTAGAATTTTTGCTACTGGGCTTTATGCTCACCGTCTCCCTCCACAGGTATATCGAAAGATGTTCATACTAGTGATGTTTCAGAGCTTTCCTAGGGAGTCTGGAGTTTGCATGCATACAATAATTTTTGGGGATGGTGTTGTTTCTCCTAGCTTATGATGGGAGATTTTGTTATGTGACTAGCAATTTATGTATTGAATTTAGTCACCAGTGTATGTAAAGTTTAATTTGAACAAATAGCCAATTGTTGTAATGACTTCATATGATGTATAGAAAAAAATGAGATATTGATGATGAACTTTTTATTAATTTCTATTTCAATCACCCCTAAAGTCTCTAAAGAAGAGATGTTAGGGCGTGACAGAGTGGTATCATGAGTCATGTTTGTGTGCTTATATGTGCCTTGAAAAATTGTTTGTTGTGTTTTTGTTCCGTATGTTATAGAATTTTGCCGCTTATGTTTTTTCCATTGATAAAATTAGATAATGAGTTCTCCTACGCGAAGTGCTTCGAGTTCCAACGTTCCTGAGGGTGGTGAGAGG